>PVHY01014892.1:0-37296 GCA_004024945.1 Uropsilus gracilis | reverse complement strand
CACCACCCACATGCCACAGAAGAGGTATGAGAATGACCAAGGAGAACTTGACCTCTGCTGAGTTTTCAAAAGTCCACATGGTAAGTGTGGCTGGGGCTTTTTGTTCTTTTTTCCAACTTTAAAAGTTAATTCATATTTTCCATCTTGATAAATAATGGATACATGTGAATATGTATAGACATACAGGCTTATGTCTGATTCTTCCCTTTTTACCAAAGGAAAGATCTCTTTGTAACTTGCTTTTCCCCTTAAATATATGATTTTTATACAAGTGAGTTTTTTCTGTATCAGTGCAAATGTCTCCTAATTGCCCACATAAACTTGTTTACTGCAAGAAACCACATAATATTGAATTGTTTAACACAGCCATTAATATCATTATATTCTCCTGTATCTTTACTTTAATCCTAGTCCTCAGAGTAGATGGCTTACATTTGGCCATCTGAATGTCTGAAAGTCTGAAAGCCAATCTGAATGTCAATCTGAATGTCTAATCAAGATTTTAAACTTAAAACTTCAGTCACAGAAAACATAGGTGTTAGAGGAATAACTCCTAAAATGCCACTAGTTACATGATTCCAGGTGAAACATTCTAGAGGCTGGGGGTCTCCACCACGTGTTCCAGTGCCAGGAGCAGGCCTCTGCTGCACCAAGTCAGACACCACAGGAGGGGTCCTGGCCAGCTCCCAGCCACATGGAAGCCCCCCCCCAAATCCCCATGTTCCCATGGCGACGGCATGGCCTAGGGGCGCCTTTCTCAGGACACATCCCATCGTTAACCTCCTCTGACTGTGTCTGCCACCGGCCCATGTCCCATTTCCTCACCGCCATCAGTACGGTCCTGACTGAACGCTGTCACTATCAAGGAGTGGCCGGCCGGAGGAAGCCACCGATCGCAGGGGACGGCAGCGGGTTTCGCTCTTAAGGGCCCTGGGTCCTCCCCAAGCTGAGGGTGCAGCAGCTTCGGGCACACACAGCTGTGCCTGGGCCTGACCCGTGGGTGCCCTGCCGGGCACCAGCACGGGCAGGGGGCTGGGCTCCAGCCGGGGCAGCCAGGGCATCATCCTTGGGCCCACTGTCAGGCGCTCCCATGTGGGTTGCAGGGCAGGGAAGGACACGTCACTCCCTCTGCCCCGAGGTGAGCTTCCCACCCATAGGGACGCCATGTGCGGCTCTAACCCCCAGTCCCAGCCCCCCTCCACTCCAGCAGGGAGGGGCCACCAGCCCACACATCCAGGTGAGAGACAGGCCCGCCCCGCTGGTTTCCTGCTTCTGCTCAGAGACAGGGCAGCGCTGGCAGGTTCAAAGGGCAAAGTGATGAGCTCTGTCTCCTCCCCACCTCTGGCTTGCAAGGCCAGCTTCTCTCGGGCGCTTTGTGACCACTATGCCCAGCAGGGCCCACTCAGCTTTCTGCATAAAGGCAGCCCTTGCCCTGGCTATTTCGAGCCTGCAGACTCTTCATTGGCGAGCACTCCCTCCTGCGATGTCCCTTCCTTCTTGTGGAGGATGGCAGGAAGCAGCTCAAGCCACTGGGGACACATCCCAGGGGTTGTGTGAAAAGATGGGTCTCTGGCTTCCTCAGGGACCCTCGGGGAGAAGCAGGTGTGTGTGCAACATGGGGGGGGGTGTCCACGGCAGGGGAGGGACCTTGGCCACCATGAGTCAGGCAGACACGAGATGGGCAGGAAAACGTGAGACTCGAGACTCACAGAGTCGGTGGCGCGTGCCTTTAATCCCAGCCTAGGAAGGGAGGCCGAGATTAGGAAGTGCTTGAGTCCCAGGTTCAAGACCTGCCTGGGGCAACATAGTGAGACCTAGTCTCAAAAAATAGCTGAGTGTAGTGGCACACGCCTGTAATCCCAGCTACCTGGGAGGCTGAGGCTGGGGATTGCTTGAGTCTGTGGTACCCCAGGCAACGTGAGCCTGCAATTCCACAGGCTAAAAATTGCGAGACCTAGTCTCAAAAAAATAATAATAATAAAAAAAGACCACCACTATATTAAAAAGGAACTACACTATGCCTGTTTCCGCAGCTCGAATGCAATTGCCTTTGGGGAAAGGTGTGAGTATTGTCATTACTGGTTCTTTTTCATCTACACTTTTTAAAAAGCTTGTGGCCAGTGAATACACACACACACACACACACACACACACACAACTTTGTGACAGGCCTATAGCACTGCACTTACTTAACCCTCCTTGCTATTTTTGTGGCAACTCCATAAAGTCATCTTATTGACTCAATCCCTCTCTCAAGACTGCATCTTCCATTTGGGTTCCTTACAGTCATTCACATGCATAAATAAAAGCATTCTTCAGTGTATTTACTTCCTGCCCAGAGAATCCCAGGTTTGCCTAAGGGAAAGAGGTAGGGAAATGGAAGAACAGACCTTTCCTTGGTTGTTGAGAAGCTGTAGCTTTTCATAGGGTGGCACCTTCCAAGTTAGTAGCTATAAAACACCAATTATGTGCCAGGCACACACAATCCATAGAACAACACATTTCAAAGCCTTATTAATATTCCATTACAGATGTCCTTCCTACATGGGGTCACACGATCGGTGAGTGGCGGCCCGGGTCTCTCTGAGCGAGACCCACTCCTGCTGTCGTTCAGTGAGGGACAGGGCAGCAGAGAGGAGGCAGACTTAGGGAAGTGTCACTGCTGCTTGTCAAGCACCCATTCCCTGCATGCACTGAACTTCTGTCCTGTGTGAACTGCTGCCCAAGCTCTAGCCAGCACCTGGCCCCCAGGTCAGCGTCTGTTGGCTGCTGAGCTCTCTCTATCCCTCCAGCTCTCTCTGTCTCTCTGTCTCTGTCTCTGTCTGTGTCTATGTCTCTCTCTCTGCAGGTCTCCCTCACAAGGACCATCCACAGGGTAGGGGTGGGGGAGTTGCTGCTCAGATTGTAAAACAGAATCCAGCTACCCAGAGGCCAGGCGGTTGGAGCAAGAAATACACGCTTGTCCTAACGCGACAGACTTCGGTTGACACCCCTTCTCAGCACCTCTGCCTTTGACTAACCTACCCCAGAAAGATGGGGTTTTGTGATGCACTAAGGCTGCCTACTTTCTAGAAATGCCATTTCCTGGAAAGACAGACACGGGGAACAGAGCCGTGGGCTTAGGCCCAGGTCCAGAAACGCAGACAGTAGGCCCCACATCACCAGGGAATGACCTGTGCTTCTTTGCCATGTCTGAACCTCCGATTTCTCAGCCACTGGATGGGAGTAAAAATAGCTGCTTCATAAGTTACTGGGTTAATTTACAAGGCCGGTCAACACACAGTAGGTCCTCAATAGATTGAACCTATCATTTTTATCATCAAGCACGACCTCCATGACTCAGGGCTTGAGCAAAATGTCACAGGAGACCAAGGCCTCCTTCATGCTACTTCTCCTTAAACTGAAACAATCACAGAGAAAGTGCCTTTCCTTTGAGGGTGACAGGTGACCTGAATGAGGGGATGCAATACTTGTCACAGTAGTGCTATATATGCCAGGCAGCTGCCACCCTTGCTGGTGGCTGGTAGGTGTCCTCCCTTCAGCAAGGCTAATGCTGTGGCTGGGGACACAGTCTCTGGGAGCTGGTCCCCCACCCAAGCTGTGGGGTCCCCCCACTTTTCCATTGGAACCCCAACTCCATGAGCCCTCCACTGGCCAAAATGGGGTCTCCTGCCCTGCGCAGGGGAGCCCTGACAGAAGCAGGGAGACATCTGAGGGGGGGTAGTGGCTACTGACAGATATGAGGGGTCTTTTAATGGGTAATGAAAATAGTTCTAAAATTAGAACTAGCGCTAGCGGCACTCGAAGCTAAAAGTCACTGAATTCTAGGCCTTAAATGGGTGACTCTGTGGTGTGTGACATATCTTAATGAGGACATTGTAAAACCATCTTCCAACGTGAGAATTTCATAACACCCCTTAAAATAAACGGAAACCCCCCAGGGCCTTCTGTTCCACATGCCATCAGGTGTGCAAACTCCCAAAGGGGAGAGGTTGGGTGCAAAGTGACACCCAGCGAGATAGGGCTGGCTTCGGTCACAGAGGCAGCCCTCAACACAGAGGACCCCCCAACCCTGCCCATGACCCATCCCAGCCCCGTAGGCCTGGTGTTCCCATTTTTTCCAAAAAAAGCCAAAGCACTTGAGGTTTCGTTGAAAACTTTCCACTGTTGGTTTTGAAATGAATTCCCTTTTCCCCCAAAACACAGATGCGATGTCTGCCTTTGACTGCTCCATCAGCAAATGCTGCCTGCGTGCCTACTGTGTGCCAGACACAGTACCCTCGGGAATCCCACAGGCACAGGCCTCAAGGGACCGTCTCTCTCTCTCTCTCTCTCTCTCTCTCTCTCTCTCTCTCTCTCTTTTCCGAGGTGGACAGCGCTGTCAGGGAGCTGATGGCCCACCGCCCCTGGGCACCAAGGGGCCCCAGCAGCACACTCACTGAGGCCCATGTTTCCATGGCAACCTGCATTGCTAGTGGCCGCCTTCACACAGGTAGCACCAGGACCCCCCGACGGCGCTTCCTGAGAGGCATGGATGCTCACAGAGGTTGGGGTTAGACCAGGGAGGTGCAAATCCTCAGGCCACATGTCCAAAGCAAAGCACCCACATCTGACTGTTGGGGAGACCGAGGCACAGACACCAGCGTGCTGCAGGGTGAGGACACCTGAGCACCCCACATTGTCACGAAAGCTTCATGGCCCTGCCGGAGGACCAGCCGGGGAGGTTTCTGACTTTCTTGCCCCTCGAGCTATAAAGACGATGCCAACAACTTGAAAGAAGGACTCTTGCAGTTTGATGTCCCAGCATCTGTGGCTCCGGGGCTAGGGGTGGTCATGGTGGTTATTTTTGTCTTATTGGGCACAGACTCTGCTGCTGCGATTGCAGTGACCTTCTGTCCCCAAGAAGGCCTTTCCCATGGGTCACTGTGAGCCAGGGCAGGACCGGATGTGCATGTACCCTCTGCTTGGAGCGACCTTGGCTCAACACAGAACTATCCTCCTCTCAGCTGCCATGGTCACTCAGCTAAGCCACTCTCCTTCTCTGCCGGCCCCCCAGCCCCTTGCTGAGGCAATATCCATTTATAGTGCTGTGTAGACGCCAAGATTGCATGTCTCAGTACCGTGTAGACGCCAAGACTGCATGTCTCTGCCACGTCCACCCTCAGCATCCAGCCACCGTTTGTTACCAACCAGCCGCCCCCTTCTCCCCTTCCCTGCTGCTTAGGCTCAGATAAACATGAGGAAATGTGTGGCCCTTTGTTCACTGGTCCAACCCAAGAAGCAATCATTAAAATGTAAAGACAAAAAAGAGTGTTTTAGGGGCATATGATGGATTAAACTTGACCACACAGCCTTTGCTGCTCCGGTCCCTCGAAGACTGTCTGACCGACGTGCTTGACCAGGAAAATGGGTCGAAAGTGCTTTCCTGGGTTTCCAGGGCTACTTCACAAGAAGTCCTGCTGCTTCAGCCTGGGTTTCTTGGAAAGTAGCCTCGGAAGTGAGGCCATACAAGCCCAGCACCCTGCACAGCTTGGGGAATATGAAGCTTCCATGCTTAACCCAGAACTTCCCAGCCAAACCTGTCACCCAGGGAAGCACGAGTGGATGACAAACGTTTGTCTTGATGTGGTTTACTTAGTAGTGGTAGATACTGGAACTGGCAGGAAGAGAGAGTATGGCTGATTTTTAATAAATCCTTATTTACAGAAAAAGGGTAAAAAACAGACCTATGGTTATTGGATCTGCTGGGCAAGGAAGCACAGGTGATCCCTTTCCATATCTGCTTTCTCGATGCCTTCCACGTTCTCTATAGTGAAAATGTCATAATGATAATAGCTAAAATTTATTAAGGTTTCATAATGGGTCAATCTGCTATTCATTGAATCCTCAAATAGGCATCTAAAATAAAAGGATGTTACCCAATTTAGTAGATGAATTCCTGCTGAGGGCTATGAAGAAAGCCTCAAGTTATAGGGAAAAAAAAAAAAACAGTGAATTTGGATAAATGAGAGTTTCACATACATTCATCCTAAAGCAATCATGAAATTAGTTAACAATATTCACTGAACATGACAACGTAGAAAACTAAGATGTAGAGTATCTAATGAGAAGAACATTTTATCAATGCCTTGTTTGAATATATATATAGTCCTAGAAGTATGAAAGGTTAAAGAAATAAAGTATTCCAAAGGTAAAAGGAATCTTTCAGCTACAGTTAAAAACAAAGTCAGAAAAGTATGTAATAAAATACACAGACAGATGGGATAGTCAAGACTGCATTCTTCTTAAAAGCAGGAAATGATTCTAATTTGTCTAGAAATTTTAGAGCTTCCAGGTCAAAAGAATTTCTACATATTCCTGTGACTGTAATAATGAAATATTTAAGCATGGACTGAAATTCTATTGCCACTTTTAAAAATAATCTTTGCTAAATAAAAAAATGAAAACACACACACACACACAAAAAAAAAAAAAACAAAAAAAACAAAAACAAAAACCATGGACACACCTAAAAGAAATCACATTAGCAGAAACAAGTTAAAAAGATAAAGACAGACACCAAATGGTTACAACTCGGGGTGGGGGGGCGGGACAGAGGGGGAATGGTCAGGGAGGGTGGGGGGGTGAATCCCGGTATTACAAAGATATGAAATATATATATATATATAAACTATTTGATTATAAAAAAATAAAATTAAATTAAAAAAAATAATCTTTGCTTATTATTTCCAAGTTTTTCCCATTAGTGTTATTTTCTAGATCTGATCAATGAAAGTTATGGGGGTGGAGTGGGGGTTGAAGGACATCCCAGAATCATCTGCTCATCTTGAAAATGGCATCATATCTAGAGCACATCAGGCCGGGCATGGTGGTACATGCCTGTAATCGGGAGCCTAGGAAGCCGTGGTGGGGACCAAGGGTTGTGATTTGAGTCCCTCCAGGGGCACGTAGTGAGACCTAGTGTCCAAAAAAATAGCTAGGCGTGGTGACACACACCTGTAATCCCAGCTAGCTACCTGGGAAACTGAGGCTGGGGATTGCTTGAGTCCGTGGTACCCCGGGCAATGTGAGTCTGCAGTTCCACGGGCAAAAAATAGCAAGACCTGGTCTCAAAACAAAACAAAACAAAGCACATTTAGAGCACATCAATCCAAAATGGTGGTCTTCACCAGGAAGGATGTACCCCATGGGAACGCTGATGCAATTTTCTTTTCAGATGACGCCCTCCTTCCAGACTCAGTAACTGTTTCCGCTGGTGAGGTACTGTGGTGAGTGTGTGCAGAGTTCAGTAAAACATCGCTGTTAATGCACAAGTGTATACAAGCAGGAGCATGGACTCAAGAAAGGGTTCTCAGAGGGCAACATCCCCACTTATGTGAGTTTCTAAACACGAAATGAACTAGCATTTCCCATGGAAATTTCTAGCTTCCAGTCATCACACATGCCCTCTGAATGTCTGCCCATGTCACGACAATGAAGATCTCTCACAGAGCATGCGTCCACCACCTGAACCCAGCTGACATAGGATGTCCCTGGTGAAGACACTGCTACCCAGCAACATTCTTTTTCCTGGGTTCTTAGGAAATTCCATCAGTGATGAAACAGGGACCTTGCTTCTTGAGAACTGTGAGGATCACAGTGAACCAACTGAAACAGCACAACCAACTTGGCTGGGCACCATGCACAGCTCACAGCTCAGGATGGGCTGACTCTAGATGGATTCTTGTGAAGGGCCGGGGTCACTCAGACCCAGGAGGACAGGCATGAGACATTGTAGGGTCACTTCAAAGGCAGCTTTCTGTCATCTTCTCTCACTTTGAGGGGCAGGCATAGAGAGCAGACATCTGGGGGTAATGTGCACACAGACATTTTTCGTTTCTCAGAATTATCATGCATTGCATGGCCAGAATATATCCAGGCTTCCCAAAAGGTTCTCATAGAGAGTTGTAGAAGGCACAGAACATGGAATTTCGTTCCTTAACCAAAAAGAGGCAGGCATTTATAAAAAGGCCCAGAACTCTGCATCTTGTCATTAAAAACTGTAACTGGAAGAGGCTGGTGCTGCTTTTCATTTCCTTCCCCTTGGTGTGGTGGAAAATTGAAGGGTAATGAGAAAGAGAAAGTGAAAGTCTTCTTTACAATCAGAACTTAGGACCAGTTTATATAGCTTTGCTTAGGAAACTTCACTGTTGAAACCCTCAAAGCATCTACCGTTGCACAGGTAACACCACAGCTCACCCCGCTAAAAAGCATTAGGACTAGCAGAGTGAACACAGCATGCCCATCACTGTTAAATCACCAGGTCAAAGAGACCACTTTCAACTGCTAGGGCAGCTGAGAGGAAGAGCTAACTTTACACAGTAGCAGAAAAACCACAGTCTTAGGAGACTGAAGAGATGGAAACAGAAATAAGCTCAGAGAAGATTTATGGTCATGGATCTCGAGTGAGTTTTATCATTTTATTTTCTGAGTTTTGTTCTTGTTGTGGTGGTAAGAACATCTGGTATGGGTCTATTTTCTTAACAAATGTTTAGGTGTACAGTGTAGTATTATAACTACAGACTCATACTGTCTCTAGAACTTAAAACTTTTGCACAGTGGAAACATTTTACCCACCAAGCAACAACTCCCATTTCCTTTCTCATAGCCCTCTGGCAGCCACCATTTGACTCTCTACTTCTATGAATTCTATTTTTTATACTTCTTGCATAAGTGTTGTCATAGAGTATTTGTCCTTCTTTGATTCCTTTATTCCATTTAGCATAAATCCCTCCAGTTCAATCTGTGTTGTTGCCTAGGATACAATGCCTTGCTTTTTGAGGGCTGTATGATATTCCAGAAAATGCCTACAAGTTATGCACCACTTAATGCCACTTCCTTCAACGATGGGTGCCAGGTCATAGTGGTTCCAATCTGCTACGGTGTCCAGTTAATGTGTGTTCAGATCCACCACCTCAGCCTGTGTCATTACAATGCGTGATGTTAGCATGTCTAAAGGCTCATTTCTCAGAAGGCATCACCTTAAATGATGCCATCTATCTTATAAATCCTTTCATCCACTGAGGCACCAGCTCATCTGCACACGTTGGTTGGGATGGACAATACTGCAATGGACATAGGAGGGGCATCGAGCCAATTGGTGTCTGATGTCCACTTCTGAGGCTGCCCTGATATATGGACGCAACCCAATAGAGCTTTCCCATTTTTTCTAAAGCATAAAAATAATCTGAAATGAGTATCAGGGTCTTGATGCATGAAAATCCCAAGACCTGAATGACGTCCTCTGCAGTCTGGGATGGACAAGGGTCTGATTCTGAGAGACCAGCTGCTAATTCCGGAAGCCCTGAGTGGCTATGCACATGGGGGCTGGCTGGGAAGCTGCTTGCCTGGCTGACTGCACCTCTTCAGCCTCTGCCTCTTGTCCTCCTTCCTCAGTGGCGAGCTGTGGTCATTCTCCTGCCTTGCCCCTGCCCTTGCACAAGCATGAACACTGGAACACACATCCCCAAATGACAACAGACACCCTCATATTTTCATTTCCTATCCAGGAAAATATATCTGTAAGGGTGGGGTGGGGCTTATTTTTATTTTATTTTTATTAACTAGATTGCACACACACACACACACACACACAACATCATTGTCCACCCCAAGGTTCTCCCATCACCTTATCACTCATGAACCATCTCAATCTCTTGTGTCCATCCCTCTCTCAATCTTCCCCCTCCCCCTCTCTTGCTCTGTGCTTTCATTCTGCTGACAGTTTTAAATTTTTCTTGCCCATTTGTTTGCTTGTTTTCCCTCTATCCTTCCTATCAGTGAGACCATCCCATATTTCACTCTTTCTTCCTGGCTTATTTCCACTCACATGAATCCTTCTAGCTCCATCCATGTTGCTGTGAATGACATAAGTTTGTCTTCTTTGATTGATGAATAACTTACTGGATAAGCTTACTGATAAGCCCTTCCCTTGATATAGTTGTTGCTATGGAATTAACAGGAACCAGGAGGCAAGACTAAGGAGCGTGAATTTCACCAGTCAAGCACTTTTAGTTTTGCAAATGATACCAGGCCCTGGCCAGCCATCAGCTGTACGTCCCAGCTCGGAAAAGCAGAGCTCCCAAACCCACTGCCCTACCTCCTGGTGGACAGGTGGTGGTGACCCTACCCTATCCGGCCATGGTCAGGCACAACCATCCTTCAACAGCAAGAAGAGCCATTCCCACAAGGGTCTGCAGAGAGGCAAGGGGGCTGCCCCCAGGGGTCTGTCTTCTCAGCCATCCTTCCCTGGAGAAACCCCTGCCCTCTTGAGCCAGCTGAGCAGCCTGGAAGCCCTGCCCCAGTGTGTCGAGTAGTCAGATGTGATGAGAGGGTATAACGGCAGTGGCCCCTGGCTCCTTGTTATCGCAGGTTCCCAAAACAAAAATGGCGGCCATGACGTCACCTTCTCCATGGATGGAGAGATGGTGAACCAGCTGGGCTTCTTGCAGGTCAGTTCTGTGGTCAGCCCTTGGGGAAAGGGCCTCCTGGAGCACAGCCACCTTTTATTCACTGTCCCAAGCAGGGAAGAGTCAGCTGAAATAGGATTGCCTGCCAGCTCCTGTGGGGACCAGCCTCTGCTGAGAGCGCATGGTGTGAGTGATCAGGAGCTCAGCTGCCAGCACCTCCACCCCCAGCCTCTCAGCTCAAGCTGCCCATCGCCAGCACTGCGGCCACCCAGACGGCTTCTCACGCTGCCCCCCCCCCCCGCCACTGTGCAAACTGAAGGGTGCAAGTGGCACTTGGAGGAAGAGATACCACTCTAGACGCAGATGCTGTTCTGGGGAAGGACTCCCGCCGAATAGGAAGGTGGATGAGATGGCACCCACGTGGTTCCATCTCCACTCAGACAGCTGCGGTGCTGTGCCTGCCACCAGCATCAAGCATCCCCAGAAGCACGGCCTCAGGGAGACAAGACGGCTATGCAGGTCCCCACAGAGACCGTGGGCAAAGCAGACACAGGTATACGGCTTCTCAGAAGACACCACCTCAGAGGAGTGAGACCCCATTCATGCAGCCCATCATGGCCTCCCCTGCCAACCCGGGACACCCACCTCCCCTCCAGCTGGCTGACTCTAGAGGCTGCCATCCTGGGACTCTCCCACCCTTTCCAGAGGGCTCGTGGGCGGCGGGCAAAGCAAGTGACACTGAGTGACAGCAGACGTCAGATCAGACACCTCATGTCACCTCCAGCACAATCTCCAAGCTCCTGTCACCCTCCCAGGAGCAAGGAACCTGTCTTCTTCCTGACACATGTGGGTCCTCCAGCCTGACAGGAACAAAGAACTGAAAAGAACCTAACATATTCTGCTTATAAGGTGCCACCACCGAAGAGGAGTTGGTGGTGCTGTCCCTGAGACAGAGCCGTGGAACTAAGAGGACACGTTCTCTGTGTGATCACGAACATCAGCAATTTATTTTCCAGAAAGCTGCCTCCTGGGCACCTAGCAGGGAAACCTTTCTCCTCCGTCTCCAGGTTTAGACACATATCAGCACCATCCTGATACATCTTTCAGAGTAGAAGTTCCTGGCCATTTCAAGGACAGGGATTACCTGTCAGTGACTTTTCAAAAAGTTATTTGCACTCCCTTTATTTTGCTTTACAGCTCTGATTGGCAAGAGAACGTGCACTTGCAGAAGGTCCTCGTGGCTGCTGTTGTGCTTCCATTGGATTTACATTTGATGGGTCACCAGAGTCTGTGCATTTGGAAATATGTCACATGTCTACGGGGAGCTATGTGACTTACGGCTGACAGACAGCCCTGGATTCTTGGGCCCTTGCAACAACCTGGAACCCCAGGCTCTCAAGATAAGGCCTGAAGCCAGGAACCTCTGTGGTTTGTCCTTTGTGAATCCTGAAAAGCAGAATTCTATTGGATCACCCCTGGAGGAATTTCAGAGGGACATTTTCAAGAGGGAAGGGGAGCAAAATCATTTACTACCAGCTTTTCCCCTTCCCCGGCCCTCTTGCTTTCCTGCTCCGGCATCAAGTGATGTGCGTGATCCCAGCACAAGACCTCTACACCACATGCTGCTGTCAAACCATGCACAAACACTAAATAAAAGGAGACACTGACGAATCACAACAGCCTCCGCTCCTGGGGCCTAGAGAGTCTAATTAAAACCCTCCAGATTAACACAAGGCCGAAGGAAAAACAAATCACCATGGGAACTATGAAGAGGAAAAAGAGACTTCTGTTAGCAATCATATAAAATTACCCTGAATAATCTCCCTCCTTCTCTCCACCGCCCCCCCCCCCCAACACTCCTCAAGGCTTCAACATAAATAAATGCGGATAACCAGATCCTCATGCTCGCCGACTGTGGGAAGCAGAGAAACACCCGTGTCTGGGGGGCAGGTGTGGGGCAGGGGCTGGATTTGTCATCTTTCCTGCAGAGCCTTTCCTGCAGATGGCTTCCCGGGGTTGCAAGGGCTGGTTCCTCGGTACCAGGTTTTTGTTTGTCCAAACGGGCTCATTTTTGTCACCAGAACAGACAGAAGCCCGACCCGCCAGTGGAGCGCTCAGCAATGTGGCGGTGGCGCCTCTGAATTTGGCTGGGGGGAGGAGGGGTCCAGTAGTGGCTACGGGATGTGACTTGCTGAGGACTGCTGAAATCAGAATGTGGCTGCATCCACGCATCAGACCCCAGAGACGCCAGAGTTAGGGACAAGATACTACCAGCAGTCATTTGTTGACAAGTATGTCATCGCCTGGAAAAATCAGGTCTCTTTTTTTTTGTTTAGTTTTGTTCTTAGTACTTTTATTACTTATTGTTTAGTGTCATCTACCATGTTTTTTATTAAGTTTTTATTGATTGCATATATATATATATATATACATACACACACACTTATATATAAATTACGTCATTGTCTGCCCCAAGGTTCTCCCATCACCTTATCACCCGTGCACCATCTTAAGTTCTTGTGCCCATCCTCCCCGATTTTATCCTCCCCCCCTTGTACTTTGCTTCAGTTTTGTTGGCAGTTTTAAATATTTCTTGTCTGTCTATTTGTTTGTTTTTCCTCTATCCCTCCTATAAGTGAGAACACCCATATTTCTCTTTTTCTTTCTGACTTATTTCTGCTAACATGATTCCTTCTAAATGTCAGGTTGATGAAAACAAGCAGGAACGAGACCTTGAAACCACTGGAAAGAGTCCAGTGACTATCATGACACCTTTACTTAAATTGCATGTCTTCTGACTCGCTGGCAAAGTAAGAAGAGAGTGGTGTGTGCTTTCTTCTCCGTTCGTAACACTACAGGGTAGTTCAAGTCCTCAGAGCAAATCCTCACAGTCCAGACACAGAAATATCAGTCCTAAATTCTACATCCACCCAACACGCTGCAGATTTCAGGGACTGACGAATATTCTTGCCCCCAAGTCCAGAAGAATCTGAGCCCCTTTCATGTTTGCTGTGGTCAGTGTAGCCCCTGGGTCCCACTCTTAAGATGACCTTGGCTGCTGATTGCCCACTCAGGCCACCAGTGTTCAGGTCGGAGGACTTTCCCTAGTGGGACCAGCAGCTTTCTCACATCAGGTCCCATCATGGGACTGACAGAGGAGGTGGACAGAAACTCTCAGGTAATCCTACAGCCCTTCTAGAATCACCACCTTCCTTGGCAAATTTTAAAACTTAAATACAAAGGGTATCTAAGCAAAGATCATGAAGCCGCTAAGTCAAAAGGTTATCTGCACATGTGTGTTCACAGCAACACTAGTCACAGTCACCAAGACATGGAAACAACCCAAGGCCCATGGAAAAAGAGTGGGTAAAGAGGCTGTGGTATGGTTCCCCTGTAGAATACTACGCAGCTGTTAAAAAGGACGAACTCTTGCCTCTGTGAAATATGGATGGAAATTGAGATGACAGTGCCATTAAACAGAAAGCATAAAACAATGGCTGAATAGTTTCTTTCATAAGGGGATTATAATAATCCAAAAAAACAAACTAACAAGTTACAGCAACAACAACTCTCAGGCACTGGAAAATAGGGTGGTTTCAGGGGGAAGAATGAGGGTGGGAGGGAAAGAGAGAGGATGTCTCCTTGAGGATGAGAAGGGCATAGAGCTTTGGCGATAAGTATGGGGAGACTGACACACATCGAGGTGAAAATGCACCCCTGAAATGTATACACTACTGTAACTCAATGATAAACCAATAAAGGTTTATTTAAACAAATAAAAAGAGTGACAGAAAGAGCAGGTTGCTGGATGACCCCTTGTCTGTCCACCCTGAGCTGTGACAACGCCGGAGCTGCCCAAGTAAGCTGCGTCCTGCCACTAGGAATGCTGAGTGCTGCTTGGGAGGCCTCACTGAGCTGGGGACATCCCCACGGAGAGCAGTGCCCACCAGGAGAGCGGGAGGGGCACCCAGTCAGGCGAGGCTCAGGATGCTTTAAAGCACCAAGGGGAAACATCAAGAATGTCCAAGATAGCCAGACGTGGCAGCCCATACCTGTAATTCAAGCACTTGGAGGCCAGAGGCCAGGAATCGCTTGAGTTCGCAGGTTCGAGACTACCCCGTGCAACACAGACGGACCCAGTCTTGAAAAAGCAGCTGAGTATGGTGGCACACGCCTGTAATCCCAGCTACCTGAGAGGCTGAGGCTGGGGATCGCTTGAGTCCATGGGATCGGGACTACCCCGGGCAACATAGTGAGACTTGGTCTCAAAAAAATAGCTGGGTGTGGTGGCACACGCCTGTAATCCTAGCTACCTGGGTGGCTGAGGCTGGGGATTGCTTGAGTCCATGGGATCGGGACTACCCCCAGGCAACATAGCGAGACCTGGTCTCAAAAAAAAAGAATGTCCGAGGCCCTCAAGGTGGATGGCAAACCAAAAAGCGGAACCAAACCCACAGCCTGTGGGGCTTTGCTCAAGGCCCAGCCAGGCCGTCCAGGCAAAACCTCCAGCATCTGGAGCTGTGGCTCTGACACCAGGGGCAGCTGTATCCCAGCAGCAGCTCCCCTGGATGCACAACCCCTGCTTTCCCACGGGGCGGCTGCCATCCCCAAGCATCGACTGAGGCCAGGGAAACCGAACCAGAGAAACAAGGCTCCTGTCTATCTTGGTCTCACGGTTGTGACCTCAGTGGTCCTTCCTGAGCTCTTCTAGGTCCTACCCAGGGGAAGAGTGTGTCACGATTAGTCCAGCACCATCACCCAGGCCTAGGAGCTAGAACTCCGGCTCAGAGAAGCCTCTGGCAAAAGCAAGGCGCTCTCCTTCTGTCCCGAACAGTGGGAGAAGGCCACAGAGCTGCTGCAGCCACCTGACTGCTCAGCAGCCAACCCTGATCGTGGAGACCACAGACTAACCATCAGCTGACATCTGTCCCCTCGTCTGCCCAACTGACGAAGGAGAGGGGCCAGGCTCTCTGAGCCCGCGGCCAGAGCTATAGGGTGGAAAACAAACACCGAAGAAGGCACTGAAGAAGGGACTGAGGACAGAATGGGGCAGATGTCCTGCGGGAAGGAACAGGCCCTGATGGACGCCCAATGGGCTAAGACGGGCACCTGGTGCAAGCCAAGACTGGAAGTCTGAGCAGTGCAGTCCTTCACGCCCCAAGAACACAGGTCCTCACCCAGGAGAAGGACATCACTCCAGAAGAAGAGATGAAAGGGCTAAACACAGACCCTCGAACAGTGACGAGCGGCCATGGAGTGACCAGAGGGGGGGTGGGGACATCCCCTAAGGAGACCAACAACCAAAGACGACTGACATTGTAGGATACTGAAGGCAAATGATTTTTTTTTTTTGAGCGCAGGTCTCATTATGTTGCCCAGGGTAGCCCCTATCCCATGGACTCAAGCGATCCCTAGCCTCAGCCTCCCAGGTAGCTGGGATTACAGGTGCTCGCCACCACACCCAGCTACTTTTTCGAGACCAGGTCTTGCTATGTTGCCTGGGGTAGTCTTGAACCTGCGAACTCGCGTGAACCCTGGCCTCTGGCCTCCCAGCACTTTGATTACAGGCGCACACCACCATGCCCAGCAAAAAAGTAAATAAAAAAATTTTTAAGAGGGAAAAAATCCTGTTTCCTCTGCTTTTCCTCTGTGGCCCCCCCAGTTGACTTTCTTACCCCCCAACCCCCACCAGAGGGAGGGTGGGGCCATGCCAGGAGCTATCAGAGTCATCTGACTCTGAGTAAGTGCCCGGAAGAGCTCAGCCAGGCGCCCACCCACCGCGCAAGGCTCGGTCTCCAGTTGCCGCTCTCAAGAGCATCGCTTTACCCGCGGGAGACAGCTGTGTCCACGGCCATCGCCTCCTAACAAGGGCCACTTGTCTCCCCAGCCGGAGGGAAGAAAGACGACGTTCTGTGCCTTGTGAAGGAAACAGCAGTGGCCCCTGCGGCCCGAGTCCTGTGGAAAGCACGCAGGTGACGTGGGCAGCGGGCAGCAGGCAGCGAGCTCCTGGAGGTGGGCTCAGAGAGAAAGGCCAAGGCCCACCTGTCCTTGCGGAAACCTCTCCACAGAGGCCCAGACGGGAGGCCTTTCACAGGGAGGCAAAGGGCGGTGGAACAGAATCTTCTCCAAGGCAGGAACTTCCATGCCAATGCAAGCTGCCCAGGCTGGACGCCTGGTTCCCCCACACCTGCCTTCTTTGGCCTGTGTGACCCGCACACAGCTGGCCTGTTCACTCGCCTTTGTCTGATGCTCTGGGCTTCTTCGAGAGATCAGGATGGCCTGGGTTGGGACCCATCCCGAATCCCGAGTCCTCCAGTCGCCTGCCAACCAGACTGGGAGAAGTTTCTAGAACTTCAGAGGAAAATGATTGGTGCCCTGAAGTTCTAGAAGTTTCTAGAACTTCAGAGGAAAATGATTCACCTGCCGACATGAGCAGGTGAATGCTTTCACTTCAAAAGGCTTGTTCCGCACCTCCACAGCCAGCGGCTGGGAACTGGGCTCCCGAACCCAGATATCAGAACCACATGGCACAGAACCAGCACCACGGGACAGACGCCAGAAAGAAGCCTGGAGAAGCCACTATGCAGCTCTGCAACACGTTCCCGAGTGCTCGGCCTGACCCCCGACTTCAGTGATTCCCGGAGACCTGAGCAGCCTGGTCTGTGCTGTCCAGGAGGGTGAGTCCACACCCGGGAGAAAGGACACAGTTCCAGGAAGAGGAGAGACCAGTGGGCCAAGCATGGACCAATGCCTTGTAGTAGGAGGAGCTGGAGTGACCAGAGGGTGGAAGGGGGAATGGGGGGGATACGACTTACAGTGAGAAGAGTTGGAGTGACCAGAACCCCCTGCCCTCTCCCCCAGAAGATAGCCTGTGTGTGCATCCTTTATTCGCAAGCTTGATGAGATCTAGATGCCCAGCACCCGCCCACACAACCCACAGTCCTGTACTCACTCTTCTCAGACCCCACAGAACAAAACACCCCATGTTCCTGAACCGCCCCTTCTGTGCTCTCGTGCCACGCTGTGGCTGTCTCGCACCTGAACCACTGAAGGGTTTTCATTCCAGGGCAGGTGGGGGCTAGGGGTACAATACGGAAGGAGGGAACGACAACCACACACGTGACCGATGCTGTATGAAAATTGCAAAACAAAAAACAATAAAACAAACGAATCAAAAAGCTTGTTCCTTCCAGAGCAGCCTCAAGCACCTCTGGGAAACACCAGGCCCCAGAGAGGCGGCCGGAAAGGGCATGCAGACCGAAGTCATTAGCGTGCAGCAAATAAGATGGTCGAAATGGGGGTTCCTGACCTGAGGCCCGTGTTCAGGCCACAGGGGCTGCTCTCTGGCCTGGTTGAGATGCACGGTGGACTCACGCCATAGCGTAGGCTGCCTGTAACATGATGTCAGCCTTGAAGCTCACCTTATGGAAAGGACATCAGTGTGGCCTGTGGGCGCCAGCAACACCTCTCTCCCTAGTAAGAGAAACACTTCCCATTTCCAGAGTCTCTCCCATGGGCTGGAAGTAAAATGAGGGCACTTTGTCTATTTGTTTTCCTTTTGCTCGTTCTCATCTAAAGATGCATAAGAAGCACTTAAAAAATCAACACCATGCTTTGTTTTTCTTCACTCTACAGACAAACGCATTTCACAGCCGGAGATAGTCTGGAATTAAAGAGCATGACCCATTACTGCAGAGTGTTTAAGGAGACGCCTGATAGCATAAAAGCGTGTTCACAAGTAGCAGAAAGCTTAGGTTATGAGAGAGAAAATCAGCAAGTGGTGCTTTAAAATAAGTGGGTGAATGCAAATCTTTGGACTTTATTTCTTTGTCCTTTCTTTGGGGGTGGCTGAATGCAGACGTGATGGCTGGAGCTGGAGTAGCCATCATAGACTGTGAGGTAATGCTCTTAGCCACAGCTAAATGCAGAAAGAAGTCTTCCCTTGGGAAAGTGAAGGCCCAGTACTGACACCCCAGTCTTCAGCTAAGAGAGAGAGAAAAAAACACCTCTTTTTTCCAAACACATGATAATTTTTCTATAGCTCCAAGACAAGCCTCAGTCTAAGCTGTGTCCCTCACACTTAACGGTCTTGAGGCAAGCACAAGCTTTAGAGTGGAAACTGCCAACTGTTAAGCAGGGTGATTTCCAGAGAAAGCAATGAACTGGCCACTGGAAGAAACATCTGTTGGGTTACCTGTGGTCCAAAAATACCCCATCAAGCGCATGAAGCTAAGAGAAGTTCAGGCAGACCAGCTTCTAGTCTGGGGTGTCTCAGATTGTGAGTGAGTGAGTGGGGGTGACATTCAGGGCAGTGAGAGGCTACAACTCAGGGTTCCATTTTAGGAAGAAGCAAAATAATAAAATACGAAAATCTCAAGTTTATATAAACATGTGTCCTGGAATGAAAACCTTTCAGTGTCTCAGGTGCAAGACGGCCACAGTGGGGCATGAGAGTACAGAAGGGACGGTTCAGGAACATGCGGAGTCTTATTCTGTGGGGTCTGAGAAGAGTGAGTGTAGGACTGTGGGTTGTGTGTGTGGGTACCGGGCATCTCATCATGCCCAACGTGGGCAGTGTATTTGTTCATAAAGTTTAGACATTGCATTAGCTTGTCTGAAAAACACAGAGGTAAAAGAGGCCTGAACAGGATAAGAGTTCTTCTTCCTTTTATTTTGTTGTAAATCCCCAGTGGGGAAGAGTCTTGCTTTTCAGAAGAGGGGAAAAGGGATATAAAAAGAAATAAGCAGGGACTGGGAGGGAGAAACTTTTGGGGAGAGGAGAGAAATGAGAATGGCGGCTGGGTAAAGAGTAGCCCGAGTGACCAGGCTGGGCAGAGCCACCTGGAAGAGTGAGCTGGAGGTGGCAAGGAGCCATGGTGGCCAGCAGAAGAGTGGCCGGTGTGGAGAGTGTGGCACCGCAGCAAGGCGGCATGGAAAGCTGGTACCTGAAGATGGCTAGGGACTGGGCAGCTGATTTGTGCATCAGCAATTGTGGGAAAGTTTGAAGAGCCTTGGAGAAGCGGAGCAGCACGGAACACTGGAGAGAGAGGAAGCAAAGAGAAGACCCCGGAGAAAGACTAGACTCGGCAGAGTGCCTGCCTCAGGTGTGGAGGCAGTGATGATCCCGAACAGCAGCGATGATCCCACTGAAATACATGGTATTTGCTCCAAGCAGCCATGGCCCTACAGGGCCCACCCAGCTGCAGCTCCTCCTTGGGGAGGCTTTCTGCTGGGCTTTAGTGGCCCCAGGGGGTCAGGCCAGAGCGGCTGTGGCGACCAGTTCCCATCCATCTTGGTTGCCCAGCCACTCACTCCAGGCATTTGGAAGCAGTTAGTCTCAGATCCTAACTGCATCTGCCCCTCCCCCGCCAGTTTCTCCAAACTAAAACCATCTTGCTGCCTTGTCCCCCCCCCCCCCCCCAGCATCTAAATATAGCTTAGAGAACAACAGCATGGAAGGCCTGGAATAAGGAAGAGGAAGAGGTTTCCCTTTCAGCCTGACTCTGCACGCATTTCCCAGACCAGACTCGAGGCTTTGCGGAAACTCTCTCTGCTCCCACGTCCTGTATCCTGACCTTGGGGTCCCCTGAGTACCCCCAGACCGCAGAGAAGGTCAGTGACGGGGAGGGGATGCTGGGCAGCCAGGCGCTGCACCCCGACAGGCCAGCACGGGCCACCCTGGCCCCAGCCCAAAGCATCCTCGGTGCTAAAATTAGAGCTTTGGGGCCAGACGACCACATGGAGGGGAGGCGGGACAGGAAGATGACGGGCAAGACAAGCCAACGAAGGTTCCAGCTGCTTCCAGCCCAATCGGTTGTTTCTTTTTAACAAACGATGACAGCTCTTATGTGGTAAGAACGGGGCAAGATGCTTGCAGAAGAGAGGCAAGAGGAATTCTAGGATGGCCTTAGGCTTGTAGGTAGAGTTTTCCTCCAGTAATTCTGAGCTATTATTGTCAACAACTTTACATACATCTAAACTACCTATATATGTATAAACTAGATATACACATATATAACTATATATGATAATTTATATATGTAAACTTCACATTTATATGTAATATGCATATTATACATAATACATGTAATATATACTATATTACACATTTTATATATAAATATTATATATAATATACATTATATTACATTTACTATATATTCTATACTTCTGTATATATGATTACAATAATATATTATACATATTGCTATAATAGTATATTATATATAATAATATATAATATATTATGATATATGATATATGTAATATAATATATTACATAATATATTATATTATGTAACACATAATATAATATTACAATATTTATATTTGTTAATTACAAAAATATAAGATCTAATGTACATAATACAATATAATCCATATAGTATGTAATATATAAAATATCATGTATTATACATATTACATTATAGATAATTCAACTTTATATATATAAAATGTGCCTATAAGAGAGAGACAGCATCAACCCTTGCTGGGTGTCCCTGGGGGTCGCAGGGGACTCCAGCCTGACCACCAGCCTCTTCCTGCCCGGTCCCTGCTCCAGCCACAGCTCTGTGGCTGCCGGAGTCTTTGTCCTACGCTCTGCCTTCCACCAGCACCTGCCCCTCTGCTCCCTCCATGTGCAACCCAGCTTCGGCCATGGCTTCGCCTCAGGACTTCACTGTGCTCATTCCAGGGGTCCTCCAGCCAGAGCCCCAGCCCCCCTTCTCCACCCGAGGGACTGCCAGCCCTGAAGGAAGCCTCAAGGCAAGCTGGTAGCCTTTGGCTGCCATGAGCGGTCATGGGGTGGGGGGGTGGAGAGCAGATGCCCACCTCCCTGGAAGGAGGCGAGAGGACATCCTCTTGCTGAGGGGGCAAGTTCAGGCCTTTTTTTTTTGTTTTTTGAGACTGGGTCTCACTGTGTTGCCCGGGGTAACTCTAAGTCCGCAGATTCAGGTGATCCCCAGCCTCAGCCTCTCAGGTAGCTGGGATTACAGGCACCCGCCACTGCACCCAGTTGCTTTTTTGAGACAGGTCTTGATATGTTGCCCAGGGTAGTCTTGAACCCATGAACTCAAGTGATCCCTGGCCTCTTGCCTCCCAGTGCTTGGATTACAGGTGCGCACCACCATACCTGCAGTAGCTCAGGCCTTTTCCGCTCCAGAGCTCCTGCCCCTTGCTGGTGACTGGTGCCAGGAGCAGACACACTCTCCACTGAGGAACGGTGCCCTGTGGAGCTTGTGCTGGGGTCTGCCAGGCTCCACGAGGGAGCGTCCTTCTGGGTGAAGGGCCCTGCTGCTCTGGCAGTGTGGGGTCTGAAGTCAGACTGAAGCGAGCACCTTCCCTCTGCCACTTATGAACTGCTACACTCTGCACCGTTCTCTGACTCCAGGTCCTCATTTATACCCATGACGCTCAAGCCTGGTTGTGAGGAGTCAATGGACTCTGAGGTAAAGGCAGCGCAGAGCCTGGCACAGACACTTAGAAATGGTAGCAGAGTCTGAAAAATAACTCCACCCACTCACTCAGGGCTGACAACACACGGGCACTGCTCAGAAATCATGACCGGGACCAAGACATCGAGTCTCAAACATCACCCGAAGAGGCAAGTAGGTATCCCTGCCTCGCAGAGGAGGAAGACAGGCTTCCCAAGAGGGCAGGATCCGTGCCCAGGTCACACAGCTCATCCAAGGCAGAGCTGGGACTCCAGTCGCTAACTCCACGGAGGCCCCTGCCACCACGTGCCCCCACTCCATCCTGCTGGCTGGGCAGGTGCCCCCCAACCCTCCCCAGTGATGCCAGGCACGCTCACCCCACAACATGTTGATGGTTTCACTGCACTGGGGCTGTGGGTTCGTCAAGAACAGTTCTCGTGGGTTTCTGGCAGCTGTGCTGGTTCGGGTCCCGGAAAAAGTCCACAGTCTGGCTTCCTTAAAGTCTCCACTCTTCCTCTCCCTCCACGGCTCACTGAGGTTGAGGCCGGAGGGAGTGGGCCAAGGGCAAGTCACACTGCGACCCTGGCCAGGGACCTGTGACTATCTGACTTGGCATCAAACTGGTCTAAGAGGAAATAGCTGCCTCAACCATGTTCTTCTGTCCAACCATGTGTTTTGACCAAGTTCTGAATACTGAGTCCTTGAAGAAGCATTAGAGTTACTGCCTGAAAACAGACCCCACCAGGAAGGCTGTGTCACACAGGGCACCCAAAAGAGCATCTGTGGATGCCAGTCAGCAGGGAGGAGCCATTCCTTCCCAGGAGCACCATCAAGGACCTTGGCCGGGGCCATCAGTCACTTGTGCTGACAACTTGTCACTTGTCCTGACAACTTCACTCTATTCAGGCTGCTTCTGCCGGAACAACCTCATTCTATGCAGGGTGGCTATGCAGGGACATAGGACTTCAAGGCAAAAACACCAGGGATTGAGGATGACATTTTTCTCTTCTGTGGATGGAAAAATATCTACTTTGCCCACAGACAAACAGGCAGCTCCAGCAACCTCAGAAGCGTTCTGAAAGCGGGGAAGGAAGGCTCCAGGTTCGTGGCCGAGCTCCCTGGCTACTTCTTTAACCGTGGCTGATGGCCACAGAGTCCACCTCAGTGGCTGAGGGAGTGTGGAAGTTCTCAGAGCTTCCATAGCATGTGTGCCTCCCCGGAACATGGTCCCTGGTACCCCAAGCGTGGATAACAACCATTCTGATATTGATTTTACAGTGTATTAGCTGAGGTATCGTGAGCAGAAAGGGTCTGCATGGCCAGTTAACAGCCATGTGACGCTAGACTTGAAAGCACTGGGGATGTGGGCCAGTCCAGCTCTTTTTATGGATGTGGCCTCCTTGTTGGGTTCTGGGGTGAATCTACTGCAGTGTAGACACATGCTGCTTCTCTGAGAAGCTTCTGGAAGGTGACGGGGCCATGGTTACTGCCGTTAAAAAGCACAATTAATAAGTTTTATCTTCTTCAATTGAGAGCAAAGACTTATCTCTAGAGGCATGAAATCCTTCTCCTGTGGTTTCTTAAGTAATAAAATCCTTGTGCCAGAAAGAAACAAACAGGTTCCAAAGTAACACCGGAGGGAAGGTTCGACATGAGCAGGTAGCCTATTCATTTCTAACACAATTTTTTGCTCTGTTGGAAGCTTTCCCGGAGGGGTTTCAGCTTTCCGTGAGGGGTTTCTAGAAGGACAATACACAAGACATGAGTCCCGCCCCCAGCATGAGCTGCTCTGGCTGGGAGCAAAGAACAGAAAGGGGGTTTTCATGGAAATTCTTTTGTTTCCTTTGAACCTGAACACTGGACATTCGATCTGCCCATTGAATAAATGAATAAATGGCGCCAACTACCTTTTCCCATGAGAAGTTGGCTTCAGGCAGCTCCCAAAATTGTATCTGAGGTTAAATAAAAATGTGCCTTACTTTATTTGCAAAGGAGTTTGTAATCACAACCTGGATAGCAGAACCGAAGTCTCCAGGGGGAAGCCACTGTCCAGTCCTGCCACGTCACCCTGCAGGTACCTGCTGGCCATGAGCGTCAGGACCCCGAATGTGTCACCAAGACCCTGGGCATGGCCACCAGTTCTGCTGTGCAGCCAAGCCTCCCTGTGGCCATGTCTCAGGAGCTTCCTTGCAGCAGGCAGCCACCTCGCCTCCCCAGGTCTGTACTCTTAGCCCAAGGCAACGTGGTGTGTGGTCTTGATATGAGGTTGTGAGTGACACAACTGAAAATTGTGTTGAAGCCAAAAGACCCCAGTGGGTGGGTCTGAAAGCGAGATGTGTGAGAAGAAGTAAGACACGCCAAAAGGCAGATAAAAGGAAGGAGGAAGGATAGGGGAAAAAATGAAAGAGACAAGAATGGTGGACCGAGGGAATAGCTTACTTGGCCTCCCAGGGGAAACCCTCTGAGAGTTGATGATAGCAAGGAGCCATGGTGGACAGCAGAAGAGTGTCTGGTGTGAAGAGTGTGGCACTGCTGCAAGGTGGCCTAGTGAGCTGGTACCTGGAGATGGCCAGGGATTTGGAAAGCTGATTTGTGCATCTGGAAAAAGTTTCAAGAACCTTGGAGAAGTGGAGCAGTTCAGACCGCTAGAGAGAGAAGAAGCAAAGAAAAGACTCTGGAGAAAGACTGGACTTTACAGAGTGCCTGCCTTAGGTATGGAGGAGCAGAGGACCCATCTTGGACATGTGTTTGGGACTTTCGGACTAAACAGTAACTGGGATAAAGTAACTAGCCACTTGTGGCTTTGAGGACTTTTTGTTTTCCTGGTTAATTTCCCTTGTAAATAAAACCCTGTTGTTACATTGCATTTGAGTGGCAACTGCTAGGCGCTGTTGGTAAGAACCTGAGGAAACCTGGGTGGTAGAAGCCGCATTTTAAAAGTGCTGCTTTTTCCTTTTGGATTGTTGGTGGAGGCTCCTGCCCTATTTGACCTGATTTCACTGGGACTGACTGGTTAATAAGGTACCAGCCTATGTGACATCTGCCACACCAGGGCTTCGTCTTTACGCTCAGTGCTACAGTTTCATGTGGCACCTGGCTTCTGCTGGGGGGGGGGGAAGTCCCCTTTCCAGACTGGCTCCCATCCTTCAGGGCGAAAATCCAAGCCCCATGCTCATCAGCAAGAGGCAAACACTCATGTTGAAGCCACCAGTTCCTTGCAATTGTATCACGGCAGCCACACAGACAATACACTACCCACAGGCACCCGAGGAAGGCATGGATCTCCCCTCCATCCTCCCTCCACGCCCCTCCTACCCCCATGCATGTCCAGGTGTGGTCAGCCTGTAGCTCACTGAACCCAGGTCACCAACAGTGACCAAAAATGGTGCCAAAAATCCTTTCTGTCAGCATTTTTCCCGACCCCACTCGTATGGAAAGGGCAAGCTGACTGCTGTCAGCGACAGTCACTTCACGGCAACCAAGAGCTTTCGCTTCTTGCACAGCTGCGAGGAAGTAGAACAGGCCCCCAAGAAGGAGAGATACACAAGGCAGAATCCCCTGACACTCCACTGCACGGCCACGATGGGATGTGCACAGCCCCCGAAGGCAGCCCGAGCACGTGGGGTAGCACGCAGAGGTCCCCTGACCTCAGCAGAGATCTCTCCAGGCTGTCCCTTCTGCATCTGGGAGAGCGTCTGCTTCCCTAGTGGTGGTGAGGAAGAAATAGGAGACACAGGAAAACACTGAGATGTCATCCTGGCAGGAGGAAGAACTGAACAGAGATGAGTGGGCTAGTAGTTGGTGTAATATAAGTCTATTATTATTATATTATTACTACCGCTATTATTATTAGCTCTTATTACCATCTCTCCTGTGGTCATCAAGTCAAACGATCTGTCTTAATTTTCATTTAACAATTTTCCTTTGCCAAGGTTCACCGTGAACGCGTAAATGGTCTTTTTTTTACGCAATTTACGTAATGCATAAACTACGGTCATTTTTAACATAATTTACATAGCGCATAAACTACATCATTGAGCGATTGCAGGACTTTCTTTCCTAATTAGTTCCTACTTAGGAGGAGGAGGAAAAGAGGCTCATGTTTCGAGTACAAGTTTTCATGGAACACACGGTCTTTTTCTGGCTGGAAAGTATGTGTCTGGATCCACACACACACTCAAAAATGAGACTTCTTCTTTTTCTTCTTTTATCCTTTATTTTCCTTTTGTGCAGGAGACTACATCTCGATGCACCCATGTGCTTGTCAGAAAGAAATGAGCATAGGGAATTTTCCTTTCTTCCACCCACACACCACACCTGCCAATCTCGCACTTGCAGAAAGAGTAACCGGCGGGGAAGAGTAACCGGCGGGGAGGCCGCAAGCCCAGAGAACAAATAACCAAATTAGCAGGAATTTGGAAATAAGAAAAAGTCTTTTCCGTCTGCCTGGAAACAGCGTCCAGCTGAAGAGCCCTCATCTCGGACAGCAGAGCCTGCATGGACAGAGGCAGCTTGGCAGAGTCCAGAAATCGCTGCGCCACAGGCAAGCCTGCCAGACACAACAGACACAACGCAGAATCTCTGTTCCGTCTGCTAGAAGTGTGCTGGGAGAGGCACTGGGCACAGACACCTGTTTACATCATGCAAATGCGAGTCGGATCAGCTGCCACCGGTGACTTTTCGCACGAAACATTACAGAGAATGGAGGCAGAAGCTGAAATCTGGGGTGGGGGGGATGAGTAGGCGAGGCAGGATCACTCTGAGTTACCATGAAATAGCTGAAGACCCTAGAACCAGAGTAGATCCCCCACAAATCACACAACCCAATTCTCTTCCTGCAGACAGTCTGACTTCCAGAGCGGGAGAGTCTCTATCCTGTTTGCAGGCAGAAGGTACCAAGTATTTACTTAGGGCATATGGTGTGCCAAGCTAAATGCCTGCGTAAAGAAATGGGGGTATATGTGCAGACTCCAAGGGATACTATTCAGCTGTTTAAAAAGATGAAACTGCTTTTGTGGGACAAAACAGATGGCTCTTGAAGGGACTGTATTAGGTGCAACAGGTCAGGGAGTGAAAGGCGCTAGCAGAGATCTCACTCACCTGTGCAATACAAGCGACCAATGAAAACAAACGGGTGAAACAATAATATACTGGCTACCCAGCAGATGAAGTGGGGGTGAGGAGGTGAGAAGTTATGTGGGGAAGTTGTACCCCCGAATGACATAGTTATAGAAAGTAGGGGGGCAACGGATAAAACTTGAAAAGGATTCAAAGGAAAATGAACAACTACAAGAAACAGAGGGCCCTTGATAAGCCCCAAGCTCACCAGCTTGACTGCAGCGCCCTTGAGAGCTGGGGACCCTGGCTGGAAAGGAGGAACCCCAGGCAGAGTGCGAACGCAGTGCAGGCGCTGGTGGTGATGTCCCAACAGCAGTCACATCGCAATCGCTGCTCGTCTCCCCACCAGTTGGAAAAGACTGAGCTGCGATGGACTGTTAGCTTTGGGGGGAAATGGATGAAGAGTGTGACACCCGGACCTCTTTGGAGCATGTCTGCAACTTTTGGGAGCTCTATTGCAAAAGGGAAAGCGAAACCGTAAGAGCAGGCTGGGTAAGCAAGAGCTGTTCATGGCCACAAAGACTAAGGAATTGACCAAGTGTGTTTATGAATACCTCGAGTGTGACTGTTCTAGAAAATACTTTATCTAGGTGACAGTGTGATAATGTGGCAGGATGTGATAATGTGGCTCAGAGATGGAAACTGAGGCCAGGTTTTCCTGCACAACGAAGGCTGGACATGGCCATATAGCAGATGCTCCCGGAAGGGATGGGCTGTGGTCAGATACAGTCAGACTGTTTCCTGCACATACGGCAGGAAACAGTAATGTGGAACCACGTCTCTCCTGCACGTATACCAGATAATAGTGACGTGGAGGGTTCAATTCTTCCTTGAAGCAGAAGCTCTCAAGGTCCTGGCTCAAGTGTTTCTTACACTTAGGAGATGGGTCTGCAGGAAGCAATGACAAGACCTTGATGCACATCTTTGTCTTTTGCTTCTGTATCTTGCTTTGCTAATACAAACCCTTTCTTTCCTAAAGGTGGGCACTGTTCTTTGCCTGTTACAGAGGAAACAGGGGACGGTTCATAAAGGCTCTTTTTAATTAGACTTGAGACTTTGGTCTATGTGTCTAGGGGGTGACCTCGCTACAATCTATATTGATTCATGTCATCCTTACCCCAGATCCATTCTAGGCAGGTCCCACGGTTATCTTGCAAGGGTGGGGGGGCTGGAGTCGTTATAAGCCAAATGGAGGTTACCCAAACCCAGAGATGGAGGACTGATGGGTTCCATCAACAGCCAGAGGGAATACAGCTTCAATCTGGCCTCTTCTCACTATTAATACATTTGCTACAAAGAAATGCCACCATCTTCTTTCAGATTCCTGAAGACGCCAACTCTCTCAGTCCAAGCACATTTGTCTCTTGCCCAGACCAGTCAAGTTCAGTGTTTGAACTTGTCTCAGTGAAAACCTACTGTTTCAAAGGGGGGTCTTAATACACGGCTTCTCGGGCCACTGCAGCTGCATGGACAGAGTAAGGACAAGGCCAGCCAATCTGGAATGAGAGGTAAATGTCAGACAGATGCTCACTCTCGCTCCATCCAGGTTTCCAAGACTGCACCGCTGTCATGAATCGGCAGTGTGCACTCAGAGAGCTCCTAGGGCAACTAAACTTCCTTTCTCCCACACACTCATCACCAGCAGGAGCTTGGCTGTTTGAGCTCCTGAGAGGATGGATACCATGTCCAGTATGCAGATCTGAGACCTCCAGCTCAACCACATCCTCGTGAGCAACCTCAGTTTGACTTATAACTCACTTTCTTTGACTCCAGCTGCCCATTTGCAAGGTAACCATGGGACCTGCCCAGAGCTGATCTGGGGTAAAGGATGACATGAACCAATACAGATAAAGTATTTGCAAGAACAGGTCACATTTGATATCACACTCAGCCCCACTGCTCAGACCAGGAAACAGAGGCCCGGGGGGAGTTCGATAACTCACTCACCCTGAGAACCCCAGCCAATAACCAGGGTCACTCCAGACCCTGTGCTCTCTGCTGCCCCCTATATCACCCCCCAGGATTTTGTCTCCCTGGAGACGGAAAAGGCAAATACAAGGTTGGGTCAGGCGAGAGACTGCCTCCTGCTCTTTGGGTAAATCTAAAGCAGAAGAAAGGGAAATAACCGATGTCTGGCTAATGCAGTGTTGAGCAAGTGAATACGTATGGGATGCCATAAATGGGTATGAATACGCCTCAGATAAGGGCACACCCTTAACTATTCTCGCCCATCTCCACACCCTGGACATGGTTTCAGCAAGTCTCTTATCTGCGGCGGCAGCCCCCTAACCTCCTAGGATGGACCCACCGGAGAGACACGTCCCTGAGAGATGAAGGTGTTACCCCACAGGTGCTTTTCTGCTAGATAATGATTCCCTGTCCTCCTACCCCACGTGCTATGTACCATGGGACACTGGTTTTTTCCTACCCTACCACCACGTTGCAACCATTCCTTCATCAGGGTGTCTGAGGGGCCTGGACCCTCTAATGAATGACTCAGTTCATGCTCACTGAGTCCCGGTCTATGACTCTGTCTTAAGCTGTCTTAATTTCTTCCGCCCACGTTTCTTCTTCTCCCCACCCATGGCCTCCAACACTCAGTCAAAACTAAAGACGAATGTCAGAGTCTCAGAGTTGGAGATACTCATCTGTGAGGCACCTGGCTCTGCAGAGGTTCCTGGGAGAAGGCCCTCCACCCAATTCCCAGAGAGCTAAACACAGAGCTAACGCAGGGCTCCTAGGTCAGCCATCAGGAATTCTGGCTAAACATGAAAAGGTCACAGAAGAATCATCACTAGAGCAAATATTGACATGCCATCTACAGGGAGCAGGACACTTCATGTTTGCTACCTGCCTGAATCCCCCAACGCCCCTCTGAGCGTGGTCCTAGCACAATTACCATTTTAAGGGGGAAACTGAGGCACAGTGAGGACAAGTGGTTCACCAGAGGCAGTGCAGCAGACCAGCAGGAGAGCCAGGATTTGAACCCCAGCAGCCTGGTGGCAGCTCACACACCTACCCACCACTCCCCTTGCCCCAAAGATGCTGAGAAGACCTGGCGGACCCCGTGGCCCCTGTTTTCCATCAGTGACCCCGTCGAGGGTCACTTTCATCACTTTATTGTTGGTGTTGGACTGGGCTGTCTCTACAATGGCCAGGGAAAGTGACAAGTCCCTCTGGAGGGGAAAGGGCACCAACCCTAAGTGACAAAAGGTCAAGAAAACGCACTCAAGGAGCCCCACCCCCTTCCCTGGCCACAGCAGAGATGGCTGGGCAGCGGGAGTCTCTGAGCTGAGAGTAGCCAGCTCAGCATGGGGCCTTGTGGCAGAGTCAGCGCCTGGAAGTAGTCGCTGTGTGGACCCAACTCCGAATGTATCACTTTGGAAATACATTTGTTCAAAGTCTTCCCTCCTCAGCCCCCTTGCCAAAGACAGCCGTAAACCCCACAGTGTTGGTCCAACTGTTATGGACATAACATCCTCCTTCCTTCACCCACAGTAATATTTTGGTCTCTTCTACTATGACATTCAGATTTTTGGGGTTTCAAAAGCAATGCTGGGGATGCAGGAGGAATATCCGGTGGTGCAATGGAAGGGAAAACATGTCTATTTCCCGAGAAGTCCTCTTACAGATACAGGCTTTGCACGAACAATGTTAAAATATAGAGTTTAATATAGAGGTTACTATGGTGATCCTCGTGCTTGCTACCTCACATGGGATGTTAGCGTTGTGCTGTGCAGTGGATAACGGGGAGGATAATTGGCTAACTTCAGCCAATAGGGATCTGTCTACGCCTGACATCTATTTTCGAGAGACTCGCTGATTTTCTATGCACCAAATGCCACTTGAAACCCAGACTCTAATCTTAGAGTTCCAAAATGCTCTTCATTTGCTACCTTAGAGATTCCTTACTTCCTGGCAAAGTAGCAATAATCACTTCATTAAAAACCGCTCTTATTTCTGGAAACTTTGGGAAATTTCCATCAAGCATTCTTATCTTAAACACATGCTTTTTTCTTGCCCACAACAATCCAAGTTCATGAGACCTTAACACCCAGCTCAGGTGTGTTTTTCTGGGTAAATACTTTGTTATCCTTGTTTTCACTTTTGTGTGTATTTTGATGCTTCAGAAACATTTCACAACATCATTAATTAAAACAACACGATTCTCTGAAATCACCTAATTATACACATAGAAGTGGTCAGTTCTGTTATGTACCTCAATGAAGAAGATGACCTGAAAGTTTATGCAAGTCACTGTGAACAAAGTTTATCCTCATCTGGGAAATCAAATGAGTCACAAAACTAAGAGAACGTCCACTTGAGTGTGTTTCTCCTTTTCTCCAGCACCTGAGAGAAACACCAGACCATTAAATGAGCCGACTTGTGCCTTCCCTTTTCCCCACATCCGGCCCACATGACCCCATCCTTCTGTGTGGAGAGGAACAAGGCTCGTGTGCACAGCGCGATTTCTCCCAGTTCTAGACACACAAACTTGTTCTCCCTCCACAACATCCAGAAAGGTTCTAGAAGAGCTGCAGCCTCCCTGATGCAGCTCTGAGGATTGTCACTGTTGGGGACAGACTAACCCAAGTGACTCCATTTTGTCGAAAACCTCCATTTTGAAGCCAGTGCCCTCACCCTGCCCTCGGTGGAAAGGACCCACCATGGCTGGCTGGCTCCACAGCCTGTTTCTGCCTCCCCTGATTCCTGGCTGTTCCTGACAACCTTCTTGTCCTCCTGATGAAGGATGGACACCAGCATTGTCCCCCTGATGGATGAAGGGTGTCGGTATTATTGGAAACTGTAGTTAAGGGAACACATCCTGCACCTGCTTGCTTCACAATGGGGGAGGGGTTCCCCTATAAAAGGTTGTCACAGAGACTGCTCGGGGTCTCTCTTGCCATCTTGGCTTGGGGGCCATGGTGCACCCACTTCTTGCCAGTACACCTGCTGCTTTGAACCTCAGTTAGAGTCTTAGTATCTTGCTGAGCAGTCTAGGAGTCATATCAGTCTCCAGACACAGCGGCCACCTCACCTGTGATGAGAAATCTCTGGAGCTGACCTCAGGGGAAGCCCCAAGGCTGGTGTCTTTGGGATCCAAAAACCCACCCAATGGGGGCAGGGACCATAGGCAGGGAATTTTCTGGAAAGCGGGCTCCTTCCTTCCTCCCCAAAAGCTGATAAGCCCAGACCTACTCGTGGTCGGGGAAGGGACCTGCCCATCCGTTGCTCACAAGCCAGCTTAGTGGCCCCGCTTGCTGGCTCGACAGACTATAAAGGGAATCTGGGATCCTCTGGGGGGCAGGTGGCCTCCTTCTACGAGGACACGGCCACTAACCTACTTAGGCGTCCCTGTGCCGGCTCCGAGGTGCCATCTGAGAGGACAGTGCTGTCCAGCTTAGAAGATCCTCCCAGGACTGGAGGGGCAGTGGGCCCTTAGCTGGACCCCTCTGCAGACCCAGGAGCACTGCCCACATCCAGGCCACCATGGCCAAGGGCAAGGCTGAGCGGCACTGGGGAAACCTGGGGCCTTCAGGCCCAGCCAGGGAGGCAGGGCCAGGGCTGTCTTCACGTCCATGCCCACCCCCAGCCCCTGTGCTTCTCAGCAGCTGTCTGGTTTCCTATAAACTCACTCCTCTGCTCCTTGTCCATCCCCACTGCCACCTCACCTGCCCCCATCACCCCTTTCTCAGGAGCTCAGGCTTGTCCTCTGCACCCCCTCTGCAACCCCTCCGGACGGTTCCATGCAGGTGACTTCCCGCAAGCTTGCCTGCCACACCTCCCCCCAGAGTTCTGACTCTGGAGTTCACAGGCACCAGGGAGGCCACCCCAGCAAGCCCAACTATCCTCTTTCCAAGGCAGGTCTGCCTGGAAGGCTCAACCCTCACCTCTGAAAATTTCAGCAAAGCACACAGAAACTGCAAATGGACTCTGCTTTGCCCCATGACTTTCTATTTCTTTTAGAGACTAGGTCTCTCTATGTTGCCTGGGATAGTCCCTGATCCCACGGACTCAAGTGATCCCCATCCTCAGCCTCCCCGGTAGCTGGAATTACGGGCACCCGCCACCACGCCCAGCTGCTTTTTCAAGACCAGGTCTCGCTATGTTGCCTGGGGTAGTATTGAACCCACGAACTCAAGTGATCCCGGGCCTCTTGCCTCCCAGCACTTGGATTACAGGCATGCATACCACACCCAGCTTCTTCCCATGGCTTTCTATGAGGTAACTCCTGAGCCCCCTGCCTACAATAGATTGACACTGCTGAGCATTTTCAATAATTAAAGGGGAGAAAACTGCATCAACTCTTCTATACAGAGTCAAAGGAAGGTTGGTGGGTACATTCTTGGTTTATTGTGAATTTAGATTAAATTTTCTAAAGTTAGAGCAAACCTGGGTATCAACAGTCAAGAGATTTCAACATAACTCACACTGATACGGGGTGACTCAGCTGGAGGGGTGGCCGGGACTTCTGGTAGTGACATAGCTGAAAATGTATTGGGCGCCATCCTGCCCTAGTGGGTGGGGTCTGAGAGAAAGACCAACAAGAGAAAGCGAGAAGAGCGAAAGGGTACACAGAAAGTGGAGCTAGCGATGGGGAGGAGGATCACGAGAATGGCGGGCTGATAGAGGAGGCCCATGTGGCCAGGTTGGGCGAAAGCCCCCTGGAAGGGTGAGCTGGTGGTGGCAAGAAGTGGGGGAGGAGTAGCCTGTGTAGAGAGCATGGTACCACAGCAAGGTGGGATGGAAAGCTGGTACCTGGAGATGGCCAGAGATGTGGAAAGCTGATTTGTGCATCAGTATTTGTTTAAAAAGTTTGAAGAGCCTTGGAGAACTAGAGCAGCTCAGAACGCTGGAGAGAGAAGCATCAAAGAGAAGTCACTGGAGAAAGACTGGACTTTGCAGAGTGCCTGCCTCAGGTGTGTAGGGGCAAAGGGCACCATCATGGATATGTGCCTTTGGGACCTTTGGGACTAAAAGTGGTGACTGGGGTAGGATGACTGGTGGCCACTTGTGGCCTCAAGGACTTTTTGTTTGACTTTCTGTTTCCCTTGCTGGTTTTCCTGTTGATAAAACCCTGTTGTTTAAATTGCATTTGACTGGCAACTGCTCTGTGCAGGTGGTACGAACCTGGGCGGCAGAAGCCACACTTTAAAAGTGCAGCTTTTTTCCTTTGGCTTGTTGGTTGGAGGCTTCTGCCTGATTTCGACCTGATTTCAACATCATGTCCATCAACCGTACGCAGGTCATCAATCTTTAATCATGAGTACAGAATGCACATCCTAGAAGCTGCAACTGTGTTCTTTCCCAGCACATTGTTCTGCATGGAGGGACTTCTAGTATGGAGAAGAGAAACCTGAGGATACAGCTATCCAGATTCCTACCCAGTTCTGGGAATCTTGCTGTCTCCACATACTGTATGGGTCCTAAAAGAAGAACTGTAGGTCTGGGATCGAGGTCCTAGTACCTAGACTCGCTAAGTCATCAACTATAGGAATTACCAGTCCCCGAGTCTTGCCGGCCTCATGTCTAACCAGGGACAGCAATGACACTTTGCTCAGAGAGGAGCCTGAAGAGGAAATTCAACCACCGCTGCAGAGCCCGATGCAGGTACTCAGTTCCGAACACCCATACTCATGCTCTTTTCCTCATACAATCCTGCAGATGGGGAGGTGAGCCAGAGGAAGACAGATGTTATTTACAGTCAACTGCATCAAGTGGATTGGCAACACTACAACAACTCTCCCGAAAGTACCGGAGAGGAGCTGCAATCTGCAGTACAATTAACCCTGCCAAGCCAGCTGCCTCTACCTCCCCAGCTCTGTATCGATGGAAGCATTTGTCCCATCACAAGGTGCTCGAAGCACACATGCCCAGTTCAACTGACTCCACACTAACACAGAAGTCTAAGGGGCATTGGTGGTTGGCATCAACTTGGAATCAACTCTCTGTGGTTGGAGGAGTAAGAACACCCAAAAGATGTCCAAGTTCAAGTTCAAGTTCAGAATCCATGAATGTATTAGGGCACATGACAAAGAGGAATGAAGGTTGCAGATGGCATTAAGGTTGCCCATCCGCTGACCTTCAAATTGAGAGACTATCCTGGTTAATCCCAGTGGGCTCAGTGTAATCTTTAGTGTCCTATTAAGGGGAAGAAAGAATTGCAAGAGAGAAGGCACCATGGAAAGGATATTGCTGGCTTTGAAAATGGGGAAGTGAGGCCACATTCCAAGGGATGTGGCAGCTTTAGGTGCCAGAAAGGGCGAGGAAACAGATTGTCCCTGGGCATTCAAGGAGGGATGCATACTGACACAGCTTGGTTTCAGCCCATGAATTTTAAGCCACTAAATTCATGGTAATTTGTAGTAGCAGTGATAGGAAAGTAGGCCCTGGATTGCCCAATCAAGATCCCTTGCAGAAACTGTATGAACCCTCAGTAAGAGCATTTTCTCAGATATCCACTTGTCTGATGATCTTTGCCTATTCTGATCTCTCTTCCCCTCATTTACCCTCCCCTCCCCATTTCTTCCCTCCCCAAATGGCTATCAAGTACTAATACTACAAATTGCTAGAGATCAAAGGAGTACAAAAATGACTACATGATCTTTAATCTTTACCCAAAGAGCTCATTAAAGGCCCCATCCATCTGGAGCGGTGGTTAAAAAATGTTTTAGACCATTACCTAAAGCAATAAGTGCATTTTTACATCACAGTCTACTATACACATACACACACACACACACAATTGAAACAAAAAGTCTATAAAACAATCTTAACCTTTATGAAAAGGCGATACACACTATTTCCTATCCTATTCATCTATTCTATTTCTCATTCTGATTAAGCTGACTTCATGGCCTAGTTTTGAATCATATCTTTTAGCAGGAAAAACGTGACATGGAATTGTATGTGAAGTATAGAACTAGACTTTTAGTGCTGGATTTAAAGTCCATGGACAAATGTTATTTTTACAGTGAGGTGCAGCTGACGCCTATAGATTGTTATAAACCAAAGTGACCTCATACAAGCATGTTTTTAAAGGAGAGAACATGTGACCTAGAGGTCTTGAGCTACACCTCACACTCAGCACACAGGCCATCGAGGGGAATCCTCAGACACTTCTCCAAGGCAGTGGTCGACCCAGCGGGAGGGTTCCTGCCCCCTCACCCTCCCACCCCGACTCCCACTTCACCTTCCATCCCCACACCCTACTCTTCCACCTCCGAGGCCCATACAGCTGGGGAGAGTGTCATTCTGTCTCTGTCGGTTCCCAGGTATTTGGGTGACAGCAGCTCCTGCCTCTCCCTGCCCCACCCCCAGCACACACGCTGTCTCACCACCCCTGGAAGAATGGCAGGAACAAGCGTGGAAAACCATGACTCACTGTTCCTGCCAACCAGGTACATGACTATAAATGTCACTCAAGTGAGAGCACAGCCAGGATCTGAGGCGGGAGACAAACCTGGGGTGAAACCAGAGCTGGAGTGTGCTGTGATCGGCACGGGTCCCCAGAGAATGTGGTTCCCAGCCAGTCTGCTGAGCGCTGCCTCTGTCCTGCAAACCGGTGCAAGGTGTAGAACCAGCAGGACCGGGGCATCTTGACGGCTCCCCGGCCGGGGCCCCTGACCACTGCTCAACCTCACAGCCCCCCAGGGCAGCTCGGAGAGCCATGGCACCTTTTATGTAAGAGGCCGATCTGCACGGAGATGTCTCCGAAATGGGGAATTTCACTCTCAATTACTTGTCATTCCACCTAATGACACGCATCGGAGCTCCTGTTTCGCAGGCTAATTTTAGACCCGCAGCCGTTCACAGCTCGATAGTTTAGAAAAACACTACCCTGCTTTGCAGATTCCGGCCGCCCCGCTGGGCAGACATTTCTGGCAGCGGTGCCAGCGGGGTCAGAGCCTGGAGGCTGGCGTGGGGGCGTCTACCGAGGGCTGTGATCCACCCGTGTCCGGTCACATCCCGGACTGGCCCAAAGAGGCGCCTTAGTCTCCTCAACCACGTCTTAGTCTGCAAACATGGAGGCTGGTGGGCGCTGGACACAGCTGATAGGTTGATAGGGAAAGGACCCCCAGAGAATGAGTGATCCTAGGATCACGGCACCAACCGCCCTGCCATACTGTGTGTTATCAGATCCACCTTCAAATGCCTATGAGACAAGATGAGCCATTGTCTGCTTCCAGCCTCTGTGGTCCGACCTTTCTGCGGTTCCTGCCTGTTCCGAAGTGGGGAACTGATATCTCCAGACCAACGTTACCTTCATAGAAAGAGAAAGAGTTGGGGCTGCAGCT
>PVHY01014891.1:22976-37394 GCA_004024945.1 Uropsilus gracilis | reverse complement strand
ATGTGTCTTGCTGTGGCTTTTCTTTCATTAAAGTAGTTTGGTGTCCTTTTGGCTTCCTGTATGTCTATATTTATTTCTTTCTTCAGATTTGGGAAGTTCTCCTCTATTATTGTTTTGAACAGTCTTTCAGTTCCCATAACTCTCTCCTCTCCTTCTGGGATTCCTATTACTCTTATGTTTCTTTTCCTTAAGGAATCTGGCATATCTCTGAGCTTGTCTTCAGTCCTCCTACTTTGTTTCTCTCTCTCTTTTTCTTTCTTTGTTCACTCTATTTCTGTATCCTCAAGTGTGCTGATTCGTTCCTCTATTTCATCTATTCTACTGCCATGGTTTTTCTGTGAGTTTTTGAGCTCGTCTATTGCAACCTTTAAATCTTGAGTCTCTTTCTTTTTCAATTTTAGGGATTCATTTTCATTCTTTAGTTCGTTGATTAGGGTATGCATATTGATGCTTTCTTTTTTATATGTTTCTATTTCCTCCCTTAGTGCATTAATTGCTTCTATCATACTGTTGTCCTTTTTTTCTAATTCTCTTAATTGCTGGAGTGCATTTAACATGTTAAAAGAGGAATCTTTTCTGTGATGCAAATCATTTCTTTGGTGTTTTCTGGAGATTGTCCTTTCTTTGTTGGCGATGGATTACTTCATGTAGGGCTTGCTTGTATGTTTAAAGTTTTTCTCCTTACTGTGTTTTGCTTTTGAACATGTTCTACATACTGAGAAACCATGGCTCTTGTGTTTGTTGGCATGTTGCTGGGAGTATTCCAGGTTGAAAGTAGATCTGTACTTTCTGCAGATCTGACCTTCAGCAGCTATCTAACCTGTGGTGGGCAAGGTGGGCGGGTTTCTGGATGAGCCTGAGGCAGGGCTTGGCTCCCAGGGGTGGCGGAGGTGGCCTGCGGCGAGGGGGTCCCTCCCAGGGCCTGGATCAGTATTTCTTTTATATCCATGAGCATTGTAATGAATTTATCAAAATTAACATGCAATGTGATCTTAGTTACTATTTAAAACTCATAGACATCACATTGTCTTATGACTTTTAAAATAATAACTAAGATCCTTTGTTTTTATGTCCAGTAGGTTGTTATATGGCTTTAGTTTCAAGATTAGCTTTTCTATATGTGGATACAGGGTGGGAGGGTGGGGAATAAAGGGATGCTGACTGCTATAAGGGATTGTTGGGCCTGTAGGGAAAAGTCAAAGCTGAATAGTCACTATGTTCTCTTCTTCCTGTGACTTTGACCCAGTTCTTGTTCTTGTGTATGGCCTTTTCCTCAGAGCAGTAGGATATTGTGATGTGCCTCTGTGTTCCCCTGGATTTCAGACCACAGAAATGTATGTTTCTCTTGTATTCTGGAGTGAGGAGCAACATTACAACTTAACTTATAGGTTACAACATTTAAGTAGTAACCATTCTACTAATTGTAACCTAAAGGGCAGAAAAGTTGATGACCCATTACTCTGTCATGACTCTAATGTGATGTTGCTTAATTTTAACTTTTATTATATAAGCTTTCATTTATAGCTTTCTACAAGTTTCAGGAGTACAGCATTATAGTTTTGCATCTCTGCATATTACATAATGATTTCCGCCAAAAGAATGTTTCTATTTAGTACCATAATGTTGACCAATTTATCAACCCCCATTCCTTCCCCCCCCCTTTTTTTTTTGCCTAATTTACTCTTTTTCTCTATTGGTAACCATCATTTTGTTCTAAGAGTTTAAGAACATGTTTTTGTTTTGTTTTGTATTAAGTTTTTATCTTTTCATGTACTGTTGACCATCTGTATTTTTTCATTGGAGAAGTATCTTATTGAATCTTCTGATCAGTTTTTTTTTTTTATGTTGGGTTGTTTTTTGTCACTGTTGTTTTAATTCTTTATATATTTTGTATTTTAGCCTCTTAATATCTTTCATTATTCAATAGATTGCCTTTCACTTGAATGTTGATTTCTTTTGCTGTAAAGCTGTTTAGTTTGATGTAGTGACATTTCTGAAATTTTTGCTTCTGTTTCCCTTGCCATTGCAGGTTAGTCCACCATAATGTCATGACTAGAGTCGAAAGCTTACTGCCTGTGTTTTGTTCTATCTAACTTATGGTTTCTGACTTTTATTCAAGTATAATTATTACTCTGTGTATAATGTAAAATGTGATAGTATAGTTTCATTTTTTATGTGTAACTGTTCCATTTTCCCACTATCATTTGTTCAAAAGTCATTCTTTTCTCCATTGTATACTTTTGGTTTCTGGGTTGTAACTTATATGTTCATATATGGATGAGATTATTTCTGGACTGTGCATCTATATATCTATTTTTATTTCAAACTCATTCTGATTGATTGCTATTGTTTTGTAATATTTCAGTCTGGGAATGTGCTGCATTGAGTTTTCCTCAGGATATTTTGGTCACTCGGCCTTTTGCGCTTTCCATATAAATCAGAATTTTTTATTCTATTTATTTGTTTATATTTAAATATTTCTCTTTAAAATGAACATATAAATTATGGTAATCATTTCAATCCATGAACTCTGGATATCTTTTCATTTATTATGTCTTCTATTTTTTTTTAAACTTTTTGGTTTTCAGTGTACAGGTCTTTTATCCCCTCAAATAAATACATTCTTTTGTATTTTTATATATGACTAGTAAGTTTGCTTTTTAAAATTTCTGCTAGTTTTCTGTTTGCACATAGAAATGCAAGTGACTATTTTATATGAGTTTTTAAACTGCAAAATTATGATACTCATTTATTGTTTTTAATAATTTTTAGCAAAGTCTTTAGTATTTTCTATGCAAATTATATTTCATGTGCAAATAGTGAAAGCATTCTTCCTTCCCTTTTCTTTTTGATTTTTTGATTGCTGTTTCAACTTCCTTGTTTGTAATTGCTCTGTTCAGGTTTTCTATTTCTGATTTAGTTGCAGAAGTTGGTGCATTTCTAAGGATTTGTATATTACTTCTAAGTTAGTGAATTTGCTGGCATGTACATGCTCATAATCTCGTAAGACTTTTGTATTTTTAAAATGTCTGTTGTAAACTCTCTTTTATTTATTTATTTATTTATCTATTTATTTATTTATTTATTTATTTATTTATTTATTTATTTATTTATTTATTTATTTATTTATTTATATATACATTTCACAACATTGTAATCTCAAGGATTTGTGCCCCCCCACCCTCCCCTTCCTTCCCCCCCTTTCCCGCCTGCTCAAAGTTGAACACTTCAGTTTGGTGCTTAGCTTGTTTTGACTTTCCTCAAGGTTTTTGTTTATTTTTTTCATTATATCCCATATATTAGTGAAACCATCTGGTTTCTGTCTTTTTCTTTATGGCTTGTTTCTGCTAATATGATTTCTTCTAAATACATCCATGTTATGAAATCATCGAATTTGTCATTTTTAATTGATGAGTAATATTCCATCATGTATATATACCACATTTTTTTCATCCAGTCATCTGTTTTGAGGCATTTAGGTTGTTTTCATGAACTTGCAATTATAAATCTCTTTTATCTCTGATTTTATTTATTGGAGTTTTCTCCCAAATTTTTCTTAATGAGTTTAGTTTTTTATATTTTGTTATTATAGTTCCCCCCACCCCCCAGAAAAAAAAAAAAAAAAAACAACCTTGGGCTTCATTGACCTTTTGGACCATCTTTTTAATTTTTATTCTTTAAATTTCTGTGTTTTTGTTTGTTATTTCTCTCTATTGCCTTTTGGCTTTGTGTGTTCTTTTTAAGTTCCTTGAGTAGAGAGGTAGTGTTATTTATTTTATTTCTTTCTTGTTTATTCATGTGGATTTGTATTGTATCACACAGGTTGTATACTCTTCATTTTTGCTCATATCTTCATTAATCCCATGGTCTTTCAGTAGCATGCTCAACTTACATACATTAGCATTTTTTAAATTTTCTTTCTGTTGTTCATCTCTAGTTTGATATCATTGTGATCAGAGAACAGACAATATACTATTAAACCTTCATGAATTTTTATTCTGGTTTATGACCAAATATAGGGTCCATGCTAAAGAATGTTCTCTAGGTACTAATTTTTAATTCTTCTTTTGATTTTTTATTTGTCATAATAGTTTTTAAAATTACATATTAACTTCCACATATTTTTTTCTTTTTCCATATTTACTCTTTTGGTTTGTCTGTAGTTTCATACAATTGTCATCAGAAAGGATGTTTGGAATAATTTCAGTCTTCAAAACTTTACTGATACTTATTTTGTGTCTCAACATATTAACTATCCTTGGGAATTAATGTGCACCTGAGAAGAACATGCATTCTATTTGGGTTTGGAAAGTTAGATATCTATTGAATCTATTTTGTCTAATGTGATATTAACTACTAACTATTGAACTAACTCTCTAATCAACTGAAGAGCTCTTGTGAGATTTTTTTAGTTCAGAATTCTACAGTGAGAACTTGAGTCAATTAATTTAATTATTTGTTAACTTACATTTGCGATAATTGGTTATAGATTCTTTTTTTTTTTTTCCTTTTTTGGTATTTATTCAGAGTCTGCAGGAAAATTCGGTTTGAAATTGATTGAAAGCAAGTTTCATTATACATAAATCAACACAAATATCAGCAGTTTCAATGACAGATGAATCATCTCTTCATTCCAGTCAACATTGGGGAGCTTGTTCTTGTGGTTTCATTATTCGCAAACGCTCATTTGAATTCTCCTTTTCTTATTGCATCATATTTATCTTTATTAAAATTGTTACTTTTAACATATCTCATATAGTCATTTGAGTTTTTCCCTTTCTAAACCTTGAAATCTTTGGAATACTTAAAAAGCTTTTTTATCATTTCTATAATTTTGTGCCTTGTGAAAGTTTTCTATTGATACCCCGTAAAGAGATTGATAAACTTTCTCTAAAGAAGTAGATAGCAAATATTTTCATAATGTCAGGCAATCTGTTGAAATTATTTAACCCTGCCAATGTAGTGCAAAAGGAAACATTGATAATAGAAAAATGGTTGTCTGTGGTACTAAGGAACTTTAAAAAATCAGATGGTGGGAAAAACTTCATGAATATTCTGATTATCTTTCTGCCCTGGATTTCTAGTTTCATGCTTTATGATCAAAGGAAATACTTAGTCAATTTAGTTCCATATTTCCCCCAAGTCTGTATAAATAATGAAACAAGTTAAATCACAGAAGACTGATACCCTTCCAATATCATCAAAGACACTTGTATTTGCAACTAAAGCAAAGAAATTCTAGTAAACTTATACTCCAGTTTGCAACCAAAAGCTTAAGTCAAGGAAATTAGTCCTTAAAATATCCTAGAAAAGAGACTAACAGAGTATATGGATAAACTCTGAATACAGAAGAAGTATGGACACAGAAAAATAAGACTGCAGTGATAAATTCCATAATACTTAATATGATTTGTACTTTCATATTTTATAAATTGAAAAAATTAAATATAAAAGTAGTAGGAAATTTGGGAAACCTTTTTATTACTATGGAAAAGCCAAGTACTAGAAAAGGTAGGGACTCATAAAAGTGAGTGTGAAAGCAAAGGACAATTTGGAAGATTTAAAGATCTCTAAAAAAAAAGATATAGAAAAATGTTTTATTTCCCCTTCTCTTATAATCACTATTCAGAAAGGAAGCCACAGAATATAGCAGAGCTGACAGAAGAGGGAGCTCTGTAACTAGAAAACTAGAAACCTTGACCAATAAATGAAAATTACTAGAAAAACATCACTATATCGATATTAATCCTTTTTCTACTGATAGAATAAACAATCAAGAAAGAAACAGCCACAATACTCAAAAGAATTGCAACACAACACTAAAAGTTGAATTATTCTTCCACATTTAAAAAAAGAACAGAAATTAAAGAAATAATGCTAAATATAAAATGCTGAACATGGAGTTATAAGACAAAGGGATGTTACCTTAAGAGAATAAATACAAGTATCTTTCATGCTTTAAGCACCCTATTGCTACATAATTGCATACATAAATAATAGTATAAAATTACATAGTATAAAATTTACATAGTATAAAATTATTGGAGATGTAAGAAGAAATTAGTAGCATTAAAAAAGGTGAATTTAAAGTCACTCTCAATACAAGAGAGACAACTTAGACAAAAATAAATAATATAGAAAATGTAAATAATAATGTACATATTTTAGGTATATATAGCTAACTATACACTGATAATAGAAAACATGACTTTTTACGATTATACCTGAATCAATCACAAAAAATGAATATATAAAACCACTGAGGAAAAAATGAGTGGTTACATCTAAGACATTACAGAATGGATAAAAAGCTCTATTTACAACAAAAGTAAGTAAAGTGAATTATTTGGGAACTAGCAAAGATTATCCAAAATCTGTATATAGTGTAAATCACTTCAGAAAGACAAAAGATAGGTTTTATTAAATAAGGTAAAGATATATCCTGTTTCTGGTAAAACCTTTTCTTAAGTTTTAGGTGATTTTAATTTAAAATCAGTAACTGGTGGATGTGGGTGAGTTGTTACTGAGTTCATGTGGAAATCATATAATGGACTATGTAGACAGCAAAAACCCAACAACAGATGTACTAGTAAAATGACCTCAGACCTCCATTTTAGTGTGTGATTGTAAATCTTGGTTATTAGCTCCTAGTCAGATGGATGGTGGGCAAATATTACTTTCCATTCAGTACCTTTCCATTTTTGTGAGTTTCTTTTGCTGTGTAGAATTTTCTTAGTTTGATGTAGCTCCAATTCTTTATAATTTTTTTTTTCTGTTTCTCTTGCTGTTGGAGCTGATCACTAATAGTTACTTTGAGGGTGGGTATGGTATGGCAATGTACATATAAAAGGTGTGAACCTGTAACTCTGAATTATGTGCAGTATTGTGTACTAAAGTTAGCTCCATAATATAGAATGCAATTGTCAAGAAATAAATTGTGTAAAATAAAATTTCATACTGGAAAATAATTGGATCTGTTTCTCTAAAAGTTTGGCAGTCTTAATATCTCCAGATTTTAGCTGCAAAGAAATGAAAAGATTGAAAATATAGTTATCTAAAAATAAGAAAAGGAACAAAATGGCTAAATTTAAAAACAATAAAGGCAAAGTCAAAGATTTCCAAAATGCACTATCTAATAAAACTAAATTTCTTTATATACGTGCTGTTTACCTATTGAGAAAAGAAAACCAAAATCCTATAGGAAAAATTATCAAAAACCTATGAACAGTCAATTCACAGAAATAGATTTAAAAATGACCCTTAAACTAAGAAAATCAACTATCATCATTATGACATTTCCTCTTCTCTCTTTCCCTCTCAACCCTTCAACTTCCTCTTTTCTTCTTTCCTTCTTTGTTGCTTCATATGTAAATACAGAGATATGGGTATAGCAATAGACATTAGCTAACAAATGTGAGAAAGAAGAGTGGAGCAGAAGCATCAAGGACTATAAGAGCATCTCTTCATTGAAAATAGGACTCAAGTCAACTCTAAACATGGGTGCAGATTTCATGAGACCTAAAAGTCAAAGCAAATGCAACTTTTTGAAAAAATTGTAGTAACTTTACAGCATTGTGTGATTCAGAGGTATAGGATCACAACTCTTCAGCTATATGTCACTGTACATGCACCACACCACACCTACCACCAAGATGCCTATAGCCCTCCATCATAATTCACTAGACTCTCTACACTTTACTCTCCACCATTCTTAATTCTATAGACAGATTTGTAGGGTTTTCTATTGGTTTGGTTTTGACCGACCCTTTGTTTTGTTTCTTTTTATTCCACATAAAATAAAACCATCTGGTGGTTTTTTTCTTTGGACTTATTTCACTGAGCATTATCAGTCTCTAGTTCCAAGCATGCTATTGCAAATGAGAACAGTTTTTTACTGTGGAGATTGTGGAGTATTCCATTGTGTATATACACCACATCCTATGCCACTCATCTGATCTTGGGAATGTATGTTTCCATAACTTGGGTATTGTAAATAGTAATATCATGAACATACAAGGTTTATGTTAATATATAAACATATATATTATATTTCTACACATATACAGATAAGATTTATTTATTTATTTTTCATATTTTTATTTTTGGATTTTGTACAATACATGATTGCATAATTGCTGATCCCCATAGGATTACCCTACCCCACCATGCTCCCTCTGGTCTCTTTGCCTCCTTTCTTTTTGTTGTTTGTCCATGTTTAGCCCTTTAGTCTTTTTTTTTTTTTTTAGTTTCTTCATTGACCATTCTGAGTGCCTTTGGCTTGTATCCATGTTTCTTGTTTCTTGGTAGCTGTTCTTTCTATTGTTTTCTGCCTCATTTTGCTGCTTCATATTTCAGGTCTTTTTCTTTGGGGACCTGATTACCAGTCTTATGTTTTAGTAGAGCTGCTCCTCCATGGGGACAGCCTACAGATAAGATTTAATGTAGTGTATGTAATGATCTTTGTTAGATTTAGTCAATTGTGACTTTATTTTTTTCTCTTTTTGCTTGTATTAGTTTTTGGCATAAGATTTAAGTAAATTTGAAAAAGTAATATGTTGGGTTGATATATGCCCTCTTTTCAGAGATTACACAGCCTCAAAACTGTCAAAACATCATCTCTGTCTCTCTCTCAACCTACTTTCCTAACTGGTAACAGTTTAGGAATAGTTATTGTCAATGAATGTACAAAAGTTAGATCAGTTCTCAAATCTAACAGAATTTTTACTGATCTGAACAGTATCCTGCAAAGATGCATGTTACAGTTCTTGAGGAGACCTTCTTTCCTGTTTTTCTATGGCTAACTTTTATCAATGTATACTGACCACAGAGCTTTACAAAGTAGAATTTTTAGCTAACGGTCAAAAAAGAAGCTCAGTGTGGTTGATCTTGTCATAGTAAAAGTTCGGAGCTGTAGACATCAACAAAGTGATCAACTTGCACCTTACATATTTTAATTTAAGGTGTGAACCCAAAGGCCCGCAACACTTACCACATAAAAACTATTTCCAGCTACACGGGGTTGAGAAATGCAGTGCAACAAGAAAGCTGCTTGCAGTTACTACATCAGGTTCTTCTTTAAGACTGTGTGATGAACTTTTTAATAAGAACTTTACACTAAGGGCTAACATGAAGAAATTTTGAAGAAAATTATGTTTTCTTTTAGACTTTATAAACCTTATCCTACTCTATACAACTGGAAAATGCCGACTCTCTTATTTATCTTTTATTTTTTAATTGATTACACAGATTTTTTTACATTGTTATATATTACATTGTTAAATACAGATTTATTTTGCATTGTTACATTGTTCATTCACAACCTTTTCACCTGTGAACCATCTTCTTAATCTTCTATTCACCCTTCATTTTCACATTCCCTGCCTCTCCCTTGCTTTGTGGTTTAGTTCTGCTGTCAGTTTGTTAGTACATTAACTTTTTCCTGTCCTTTTGCTTGTTTTCACTATATCCTATATACAGGTGAGATAATTTCTCTTTTTCTTTCTGACTTATTTTCTTAAGGATGATTCCTTCTAGGTCCAATCATATTATCACAACGCAGAATGCCAACTCTTATCCAAGCTATCTGTTACAAACTAGGTCACCATTATTCAGATGCTTCTTTTTTGCTGTACAGGTATTTTATTTTATAAAATAGCTATAAGGGGTATTTTATTTTATAAAATACCCCTTGGTGTCAAGGGGTAAGAAAGAACTAAACATGTCCACAATGCCACACTGCGTTGCATCTTTCATTGAAGACTGAAAAACTATTTTTGAATATGAAGCAGAATTGGTTGTCACCTTTGTTTAAATATTTATCTGTTTCCTTTTCTTGATGAAAAATAGTTCTTTTGGTGCTTTTAACTTCATGAAAAATGGGAAATTTTCTTAGGTCATGTTTCTAGTCAGTATTTCTGATTGAATATTTAAAATTGCAATCATAAAACTATACCACATTTGTAAAACATTTCATCATCTAAAATGCAAAACATAACATTAAAGATATTGGTAAAATATCAGAGATCAAATTAAAGTACATATTGAGTAATAATTAAAAGTCAGCATCTCAACAAATGTCAAATATTTCTCCATTTTATTGAGTTTCAAGTGATCATATCTGCTATGTACAGAAGGGAGAACAAGCAAAATCCCTAAAGAACAATTCAGTCAACATTTAAGATTCTATCAGTGGACCTGAATAATCGATTTAAGTTGGCTATTCAATTTAAAATATGTGAGGATCTTTAAATATCCAAAGTTATGGAAATTTAAATGATTTCTTATAACTAGTACCCTGTCTGATCTTCACATTAAAGAAAGTATTTTATATAACATATTTTCTGTGCAGTGTATTTTCTATATCAATAAAATAGAATAACAAATTCCCCAGTAGGATAATTTATTCATACTGAAATTTTATAAAATATACACATTTAGCATCAAATAGACATATAATGTAAGTTCAATGAGCGTTTAAATTTTCTTATTTTGTTCCAACTCACTAAAATGAAAATTGGTAGGCAAAGAACAAGTTTTAGCAATTTATCTTACTTTTTTCTCTAGCAATCATTCTGTTAGTGGGTGACTTGGTTGGATGGGTAGCCAGGACCATCTAGTAGTGATGTAGTTGAAAATTGGATTGCAGGGCCATATTGCTCTTGATTGGTGGGGTCTGACAGAAAGACCCATGAGAAGGAATAGGAAGCATGAAAAGAGGGACTGAAAGAAGAAAAAAATGGGAAGTGCTGTGCACCATTTGCAAACCAAAAATATCATTGAAAACGAGATAATAAAAACCTCTCCTTTAGTTGGTCCCCCAAAACTAGGGACTGATTTACAGCAATGACCTTTTTTTAAAATAAATTTTATTATTATTATTTTTATATGTCACATCAATTTAATCTCCATTTAATTTCCTGGGGTCACCCACCACCTCCCCTCCCTGACCATTCCAGCTGGTCCCCACCCTCCCATTGTGTATTTTCATTTGGTTGTCTATATATTAGTGAAACCATTTGGATTCTGTCTTTTTCTTTCTGACTCATTTCTGCTAGTATGATTTCTTCTAGGTACATCCAAGTTTCAATAAATTCATCAAACTTGTCATTTTTAATTGATGAGTAATACTCTATTGTGTATATATACCATATCTTCTGCAACCATTCATCTGTTTTGAAACATTTGGGTTGCTTCCATGGCCTTGCAATTATAAACAGTGCTGCAATGAACATCCGAGCACATGTGTCCTTTTGTACCCACATTGAGGTCTTCTTTGGGTAGATTCCATGCAATGACCTTCTAAAACTGCAATGGCACTGCTGGCCTCCCTAAATCAGAGATAGTGACCACCTGCCTATACTCCCCATTCCTCAATTACTCTTAAGCTTTAAAATGTTAATTGCCTCCCAGGTTTGTGTTTATCTTCTTTAAAATTCAACAGACTCTTGCCCTGTGTCCCTATAAATACCCCGTTATTTTGTTAATAAAGTCACCTCATGGATCATATCTCCATTTGGCCCCCCAGTTGTGGCTGGGTAAATCTCTTCTCATAAATTCATTTCTCGTACCTTGTGTCTGGCCGCCAAGAGGGAAGAACAAAGGAAAAGGAGAAGAGTGATTGGAGAAGGGGCAGCATGGTTGGTCACTGGGGAATAGACTGGAGTAACCAGATACCACTTAGGTGGGTCCAATAGGAGTATGGTCAGATTCTGGAGAATAGTGAGCCAGCAGCGGTCAAGAGTAATGATGTAACCAGGTGTGCAGAGCACCAGCTTAAAAACCCCATTGGGCAAGTCCCTTGGTGGACAACATTTGTGGCCAGATGCCATGGAAAGGTGGGCCATGAGAAGAAACATGCATGATGCCAGAGCAAGAGACAGTGCAGAAAAGAAAATAAGCTTGCCTTGCTTGAAAGCTGGAAAGTTGGTAATTGCAGAAAGCCAGGATTTGAAAGCTGACTTTGCATCAATACTTATGATAGGAGTGATATAGTGAAATTGAGGGGAGTATGGTCCCAGCATAGTCATGTTTCATTAAGATGGCAGCCATTTTGCCCTGATGGGTGAAGACTTGGAGAAGGGAAGCCAAGTTTCTTGCAAGAGGAACAGAGAGAGGGGATTTAAGAAGGATCGTGGCTGTAGAACAAAGGAGAGAAAGCTGGAGAAGGGAGAGAGAGCATAGGAGAAACAAGGAGGTTGAAGGCCTCAGAACTTCATGGTTGCAGGGCAGGGAAGGATGTTACACTGTGGTCGTCCATCCCCAGCCTGGGTCAGTGAGGTGCCTGGGAAAACATGTTGGGAGAAAGTTGTGACCTGTGTAAGCTGACATGAAAGCTTGTTACTTGAAAACTTGCTTTAGCTTAGACACTGTGAAGCTTGGGAATTGTCTGGAGACCTGAAGAGAACTTAGGGTGCTGGTGTTTTCATCATGAGTCATCTGAAGTGGCTGTTGTTGCTCAAAGTGAGTCTTGGTGGTTCAGGCTGAAATAATGCTGGAGTTGTACCTTTTGGAGGAGTATTGGCGACACAATCTTGGTTTATTCATTTGACTTGAAGGTGGGACAACTGACATTTTGTGGACATGTGTGGCTGAAGGACCCACCTAGTTGTAGCTTTTTGGACTAGATATTGGACTATGATAAGATTACCAAAGGGGTCCCTTGCACCCTCAGTGACTTGTTTGTCTTTTTAGAAGTAAATACACTGCTTTTGTTTCTTTTTAAGATAGTATAGTCTTGTTACTGCTTGCATGGGCTGGGATAACCTGATGAGTGGCTTGATTTAAAAGGCCCTGAACCACTACCATTTGTGGTTTCATATAGATATTCTGTTTTATTGGTTTTGTTACATGATTTTGAAACAGGGCGACCACGAAGAGACTTTTTTTTGACTTTGCTTTAAACACATATACAGGCCTGCTTTTTCTTTTCTTTTTTTTTTTTGGAGCAGGATTTAGTTGCATTACTAATTGTTTTTACCTTGAACTAGACACACCTTTGCCTGCTTTTTTTTTTTTTTTTTTACTAAGCAGGCTACAAACAGTTTATTAGCATTTACACTGTATCTGCCTATTATTGATATGCAAGCATTAGCACCAGCTTTTTTTTTGCTTTTCTTTTTTTAGACCTAAGAAGAAAAAAAAAAAACAAAAAAACTAAAAAACACAGTTTAAACTCTTTTTTTAACCATCTTTAGCCTTTTTAACCAAAATATTAAACCAATGCAAGACTATTAGTGTAGACTATTTTATTTTATTTTATTTTTTATATTTTTTAAATTCTTTTTATTGATTTGTCACAATTGTGCATTAATTGATCTCTCCTCCTCCCGCCATATCCCCCTCTGTATCCCCCCTCCTGTCACTCCATCTCCCATTTTTCTGCAATTTGTTGGTTGGTTAAGTTGATGTTCAGTTGTTGGTTGTTTGGCCCGTTGTTCTCTTCCGATATCTGGTAAATGTGTGTGTGTGTGTGTGTGTGTGTGTGTGTTTACCCTGGGGCTTTCCCACTTCATTAAGATTTGTTAATTATCCTGATCTTTTGTGCTCTTCACTTCCCCCACCTTCTTCCCCCTCCTCCTTTCTTGCACCATGGTTCAGTCCCATTGGTTGTTTTCATTTTTTCGTGTTTGTTTTTCCCTATATCCATCATATAAGTGAGACTTCCCTTTTTCTTTTTGACTTATTTCTGTTAGTATGAGTCTTTCTAGTTCCATCCAGGTTGCTGCAAATGACATGTGTTTGTCCTCCTTGATGGATGCATAGTAGTCCATTGTGTATATGTACCACATTTTTTTTAGCCAATCATCTGTTTTGGGGCATTTGGTTTGTTTCCAATTCTTTGCAACTGTAAACAGGGCTGCAATGAACATGTGTGTACATGTGTCCTTTTGAATTAATGTTTTCATGTCCTCTGGGTAGATTCCTAGGAGTGGGATTGCTGGGTCAATGGTAAATCCACTTTCAATTGTTGGAGGGTCCTCCACACAGTCTTCCATAGTGACTGGACCAGTTTGCACTCCCATCAGCAGTGTAAGAAAGTTCCTTTTTCTCCATATCCGTGCCAACATTTGTTGTTGTCTGTTTTATTTATGTGGGCCATTCTTACTGATGTAAGATGGTATCTCAGTGTGGTTTTAATTTGCATTTCCCTGATTATTAGTGATGTGGAGCATTTTTCCATATGCCTATTAACCATCTGTATCTCCTCTTTGGTGAAGTGCCTTTTTAGTTCTCCCCATTTTTTGATTGGGTTTTTTGCTTTGTTTTTGTTGAGCTGTAGGAGCTCTTTGTGGATCTTTGTTATCAGACCCTTGTCACTTGTCTGCAGGGCAAAAATTTTCTCCCAGTTGGTTGGGTTTCTTTTTGTTTTGTTTATTGTCTCTTTTGCTGAACAGAAACTTTTTAGTTTTATATAGTCCC
>PVHY01014891.1:0-22876 GCA_004024945.1 Uropsilus gracilis | reverse complement strand
GTATTTTATGGTTGCTGGTCTCACTTCCAGGTCCTTTATCCATTTTGAGTTAATTTTTGTACAGGGTGTGAGGGTGTTATCCTGGTTCATTTTTTTACAAGTTTTGATCCAGTTTTCCCAGCACCATTTACTGAAGAGGCTATCCTTGTTCCAGAGTATGTTTTTTGCCCCTTTGTCAAAGATTAATTGACCGTATATGTGTGTTTTTATTTCTGGGTATTCAATTCTGATCCTTTGGTCTGTTTGTCTGTTTTTGTACCAGTATCATGCTGTTTTAAGTATTATGGCTTTGTAGTACAGTTTGAAGTCTGGAATAGTAATACCTCCATTCTCTCTTCTGTTTGTCAAAGGGTTTTGGTTATTCGGGGTCTTTTGTTGTTCCATGTGAATTTCAGTAATTTTTGTTCTATCTCTTTAAAATATGTCATTACAATCTTTATTAGAATGGCATTGAATCTGTAGATGACCCTTGGTAGTATGGCCATTTTGATAATGCTGATTTTTCCAATCCATGAACAGGGAATGTCTTTCCATTTTTTAACATCATCTTCTATTTCTTTTAAGAATGTTTTATAGTTTTCTTTGTATAGGTCTTTTATGTCTTTTGTTAGGCTAATTCCCAAGTATTTGATTTTCTTTGGTGCAATGATAAATGGGGTGTTTTTTCTAATTTCTTCTTCTTCTGACTTATTATTTGCATATATGAATGCTGTTGATTTTTGTGTGTTGATTTTGTATCCAGCTACCTTACCAAATCGGTTTATTATTTCAATCAGCTATTCTGTCGAGTTTTTTGGGTTCTCTACATAGAGAATCATATTATCCACATATAATGATAACTTTATTTCTTCATTCCCTATTCAGATTCCTTTTATGTCTTTCTCTTCTCTTATTTCCCTAGCTAGGACTTCCAGAACTATGTTGAAAAGGCGTGGAGAGAGTAGGCACACTTGCCTGATTCCAGACCTTAATTGGAATGGTTTCAGCTTTTCCCCATTTGGGGATATTTGCTGTGCATCTGTCATATATAGCTTTTATTATGTTCAGGTATGTTCCTTTTATACCAATTTTTTCCAGGGCAGACTAATTTATTTTTAACTAAGTGATTTTTTAATTACTACAGAGAAGCATGTAAATAAGACTCAGATTACTTTAACATTGTCTAAGACCTTTCTCAGGGTTGGAGGTTTCAAGAACCTTGGAGAAACTGAGCAGTTCAGTACTCTGGAAGGAGAAAAAGCAAAAGAAATATTTAGAAAACTTGAAATTTGTGTCTGCTGAAGAGCTGGACATTGTGGGATGCCTGCCTCAGTTTTGTAGGGACAAAAGGGCACCATCTTTACATATGTTTGAGACTTTGGGACTAAATGGTGGCCATTTGTGCCATCAATGACTTTTTGTTCCCTTTTTAATAAATCTTCTTGCTTATACTGCATTGTGACTTGCAACTGCCCTATGGGTGGGAAGGGTAGAAGCTGGATTTTATTTATTTATTTAAAATATTTACTCAAATGTTAATATATATTTTTTAGAGCTAGAAGAAGACATTAAAAAGTAGAAAGGCATTCCCTGCTCATGGATTGGAAGAATTAGTATTAAAATGACCATGCTACCAAAAGCATTCTACAAATTCAATGCAATTCCAATAAAAATTCCAATAATATTTTGTAAAGAAATAGAAAAACATACTGATATTTATATGTGACAACAAAAGGCCCTGAATATCCAAAACCCTCTTGACCAGAAGAAAAGAGAATGGAAGTATAACAATTCTAGACTTCAAACTATACTACAAATCCATAATAATCAAACAAACAACATTGTGCTGGAAAAAGAACAAACAAACAGACATTCAGACCTATGGATTAGAATCAGTCCCCAGAAACAAAGTCACACCTATATGTAAACTAGGTTTTGACAAATGCCAAAAAATATATAATGGAACAAGGACAGTCTCTTCAATAAGTGGTAGTGCTGGGAAAACTGGATCAAGACATGCGAAAAAAAAAAAAAAAAAGAGCCAGGACAACTCCTTCATACTTTGTACAAAAATCAATTCAACATGGATACAAGACTTGAATATAAGACCTGAAACTATAAAATACACAGAGGAAAACTTTGTCAAAACTTTTCAAGAACTATACTTCATAAATCCCTTTTAGTTATGTCTATAGCTGGTAAGAAAATGAAGGAAAACATAAACAGATGGGACTACTTTAAACTAAAAAGGTTTTGTACAGCAAAAGAGACAATAACCAAAACAAAAAGAAACCTAACCAAATGGGAGAAAAAAATTTTGCCATTCATATAAGTGATTAGTGCCTGATAACAACAATATACAAAGAACTCACACAATTTAACAGAAACCAAACAAAAAGACCAGTCAAAAAGTGGGAAAAAGAACTAGAAAGACACTTCTCCAAAGAAGAAATACAAATGGCCATCAGGCATATGAATAAGTGCTCAACATCACTAATAATCAGGTAAATGCAAATCAAAACCACACTGAGATACCATTTTATACCAGTAAGAAAGGCCGAAACCAAAAAAAAAAAAAAAAAAAAAAAAAAAAAAAAAAAAAAAAAAAAAAAAAAAAAAAAAAAAAAAAAAAAAAAAAAAAAAAAAAAAAAAAAAAAAGGGGGGGCAACAATAAGTGTTGACATGGATGTGGAAAAAAAGGAACATTCTTACACTGCTGGTGGGAGGGCAAACTGGTCCAGTCACTATGGATAGCAGTGTGGAGGACCCTCAACTGATGAAAATGAACTACCATTTGACCCAGAAATTGCTCTTTTGGGAATCTACCCAAAGGACTCAAAAATGCTAATTCAAAAAGACACATTTACCTGGATGCTTATCACAGCATTGTTCACAATTGCCAGCATATGGAAACAACCCAAATGCTCAAAAACTGAAGAATGACTGAAAAAGATATGGTATATTTACACAATGGAATATTATTTATCAATCAAAGAAGACAAACTTTTGTCATTTGCAGCAACATGATTAGAGCTAGAACAAATCATGTTAATGGAAATAAGTCAGAAAGAAAAGGAGAAATTCTGGACGGTCTCACTTATATGAGGGCTACAGGGAAGACAAAAAAATGGACAAGAAAAATATAAAACTGCCAATGGAATTGAGGTATAGAACAGGAGAAGGGGAGGAGGGTAAGAATTGGGGAAGGGGAGGCCACAAGAGATACAGATGGTTCATGGGTGATGGAATGGTGGGAGAGCCTCAGAGTAGACAATGATGTGAGATATATATATATATGTGTAAATATATATGTAAATATATATATTTACATATATATTTGTGTGTGTGTGCATGTATGTGTGCAATCAATGAAAAAATAAATTAAAGAAACCCAATGCTACATGTAAACACAAAGTATTATTGTACAGTTTTATTACACATTGTATTTTCTAGAATGCTACTAATGTAACTGTGGAATGATTTCACTTTGTTTTGCTTAGACTTTTTCAAGAAAGTTGTTAATATGAACTGTCATGCAATTCATGGCAATGCTGCTTGAGGCACCTCAATGCCATTACAGCATGTTAACAGATTTTGTCTCTGTGCCTATATTCAAAGTTAACACCCATCATTCACGGGTTTTTGTGGAGATGCGAATGTTACTTATTTTTATCTTTCATATATTTTTAAGTTGAAAAATATATATATTTAATTTTTATTATTTTCTTACAACCTTGGTCACATCTATGTAATTATTGATCCCCTTATATATGGCCCTCCATCTTCCTCAGCCACATATCCCCCCCTCCAGTTACTTTGTTTCCCCTCTCTCTTCAAGTTGTTGACTGATAAAGTTGTTGGTCAGTTGGTCGTTATTTGACCCATTGGTCTCTTCCTTTATCTGGTAAATGCTCTTTTCCTGGGTGAGGGCCTTAGTTCCTTGTTAGTCCATACTGTTTAAACTTCTAAGAGTAACTGTGAGGCAGGTAAGGTAGCCAGTTCAAACTCCTTTGGGATCTCTTGTGGGACAGGTGTGTGGCATTATTCTCTAGACTCCTTTGTTGTGGCATTTCCTGTTGTGAAGTTGACAGTCTCCTGTTCTCCAGACCCTTGTGGTTGCTGGGATTCATGCCTCTTCATTCATGATGGCTGCCTCCTTTCTTCTGGTGTCTGTCCTGTGGAGCTGCTTTTAAACCTTATAGTTCTGGTCTCTGGCATTGGGATCCCAACTGTTGGCCATTGGCATTAGAGGAGATCCAGGTGGGGACAGATTTGAGAGAAGGTTTGTCCAGCCCCGATCCATTCTCATGGTGATTTACAGTTCTTCCCTCGAGCTGCAACCACTACTCTGTGACTTTCCTTCCCAAATAGGAGAGGAGGGCATGAAACAGGATTTTAAAAGTGCTGCTTATTTCCTTTGGACGTGCAGGTTGGAGGCTTTCCCCCTTTTGTACACACTATCAGTACTTCATAATAATCAAATAATTGCTGGGAACTATTTTCTAGAATATAAAAACAGGTTAAGTGACGTTGGTAACAGGAGTTTATACATGTGATAAAGTTGTGTCTCTCAAACAAATTAGTGTAGATAGAACTGTGAAACCCAAATAAGCTCTATGGAATTGTACTAATGTCAATATCTTGGCTTTGGCACTGTACTTTGGCTATGCAAGAGTATACCTCATGTTTAGTTATGCTCTGAGAGAAAACTGATGACATTTTTATGTACTGTTCTATTTTTGCCACTTTCTGAAACTTTATATTAATTTCAAAATAAAAGATGAAGCAAGTCAACAAAGGACTGTAATTCCTTTTTTTCAAAATCTCAGATACAGTATTGGTTCACTCACTAAATTCAAATTCAAATTCTGTTATATTCTTTACAAAATGTTCTTTCTATAAAGGAGGTGTAAATTCAGAGATGGTAAATGTCATAAATGATCAAAGCTCATGGAAGTCATTGCTTATTTACTGTAACTTTATTTCTTGATGATTTTGCACTTGAACATTTCTCGACCACACAGCCAAATATGATCCTATTTGATAACAGTTGGTTCACAGAAGAAATTCACACCCATCTTCACTATGCTTGAGTGAACTTGCATGTGTAAGTCAGTGATAGACTTGTTGAAAAAGACCCATCTTCAGAGAAAAGCAAAACAAAACACAAAAGGAAAAAAATATTGAAAGAGATCAACAACATACAAATTCATCTTGTTAGAAATTTTATACTCAAAATTTCTTCTGATAGTTATTATTATCCTTTGCTTTGAGTAAAGTTGAGTCCTCTTTCTTTGAATTCATGGTTTCCAATGTGATTTCTTCTGGATTAAAAAAAATGACTATGCTATGATACTTAATGTAATGATTTTACTCTTTCTTATGGCTTGGAAAAGTCCTTTTTGTCCTGTTCAATCCAGAAAACACTTTTTCTAATGTTATATATCATATACTAAAAAAACCACTTTCATTATACATACAATAAACTTGGATTGATATTTTTATTTTTATGTTAAATGTATATTACAAGCACTCCAGATACAGATGAGTAGTACATTATATGATTTTACCATTTCACCATGCATTATGTCAACATGAGCTGAAGAGAACATTTCATTGCTTTCTGAAGGTACAAGGACAATATATCATTTGAAGGTACAAGGAAAATTATATCATTTTCATTTTTAATAAGGTGTAAACTAGGAGAAATACGCTTTATTTTTATATTAAAATATGGAATCTAAAAAATACTGTCTTTCAAAAATATTTGAGGTCTAAGCTAAGGCGTTTTTGTTGGCAATTTTGGCCTATGCAAAACAAGAATATGTTTAACATTTATAGTACAGAGAGTGAATTAGTAAGCTCAATAATTTGTTTTCTGTTCATGTTCATGTTGGTATTTGGTATGGGATAACTGGTTATATTGTGTGTGTGTGTGTGTGTTGTGTTGCTGTAAAAGTATAGAGAGGTATTTTATTATTTTCCAGTCTAAGATGAATCTTGAACTTTCATTCTCAACAAACTAAGATTTAGAAGTATACTTTTCCACCTCATCATTAGTGTCTTATTAAATTCCTTAATCACATTATTTTATAATATTGATCTGATTTCTGATTTTGCTTCTGGTCAAGTTCAAAGCCCTGAAGGAAAGGAATAGTCACGTGCTCTTGGAAAATTTAAAGATTAATGTGAAGGAGGCACAGAGTGTGCGCTCAGGTGAGCTAAGGCAGGTATGGAACAGATCTGTATATGTGTATGTGTGTGTGAGTGGTTGGAGGGAGGTATAGAAAAATAATGATAAGTCATTTTGTTTGTAATTCTTCCTATTGTTTTCTTTCCTAGCTGAGTAAAGGAGGCAAGATCAGAAACACAGAAGATAAATGGAAAAACGAAACACTCTGTGCTCAAGAAAACAAAAATACAAAAAACATAGACACAGAGAGATGGCTTAATTTAAAATACATTGCATATAAGTGTGCTTGCAGAAAGATTACTTGTATTGTAAACTTAAGTCACCTTGGCAATATACTATGAGTTAGTTTTTTTAATGATAAAATACTTAGGTTTATTCACATTCATTATTGAACTATTTCCAGAATTAAATGAGCTAATATGCACCCAATTTCAATATACATTGTACAATTTAAATGATGACTTCTTGTTATCAGAATAGGAAAACTGTTGAATTTCATTATATTAAGTACACTTAAATTTGGTTTCCTTCTTATCTAAGTAAAACTTTAAAAATTATTTTGATGTTCAAACATAAAAAAAACAACTCAACTTCTTTTGTGATAGTCAGTGTTCTCATTATGCAAATATGTAACAATTTCCTGTGTTGTGGTTCCAGACATTTTAAAGGCTAGTGATTTTTCTGCTGCTTATTGATACTCTACACCAAGAGATGATTCAAGAATGTTGCTTGAACACACAATTATTCTTTTCAATTTTTTTTTCTTATACAAGTCTTGAATTTCTTAGTCTTCAGCTCAACATCGTGAGCCAACACTCTTCTCATGAATAAGCAAACTTGCTACTGCATTGACCTTGAAGCATCATTTCTCATTCCTCATGGCAGGTATGTGAAGCTCAACTCATACAATTGACAAATAGAATCAGAAAGGATATCTCAGGAATAGTGCTAACTTGTTGGTAGGGTTAGAAGACAAGTGAGAATTTTTGATTTTTCAATCATCAGCATTTTCCACTTTTATTGTGATTTTCATTCTGTAACAAGAATTATTTCAAAAAACCTTTCCCCAAATGATTAATGATTTAAAGTGGTTTCTATAACACTGGGTTCTGAATAGGAACTGATTTACTTGTTTAAGTGATGAGCAATGTAATTTGAGCATAGAAACAGAAAATGACAAATATTAATGATGATCTTTAACCATTTATCATTTGTGCTATAATTTTGAAAAGTCACCCAAATTAACAGCGAATACAGTGGGTTCTTAATGACAACAATTTTTGGGAATATGCCAACCTTAATGCAAAATTGTCTTCTCTTCTCATTTATTTCAGAAATATTCAATATGAGTATATTTAGTAATGAGGTACCCTTCAATTTACCAAATATATACAAAATATTAATAAAATATTATTCACACTTTATCACTACCATATTATAATTAGAATATTTGTTCCTTACAGCTGAGGCTAATTGCCTTATTCAATCATATATGGTCTGCTAGTCAAATAGCATGTAAGTAAATCTGGGATGATATTAGTGGGACATCAGACTCTTTTGAAATCTAAATGAATGACTTTGTTTTTAAATGCCCTGTTACTTGAATCTTAGGAAAAATACTCAACCCATCTTAGGCAATATAGTGTCACTTTTGTACAACTTTGATTTGAAAAGATAATGTAACATTTTTCAGATGTCAAACATGAAATTTAGATGCTGATAGAAACATATAAAGATAGGTAAAGGTATAAGTGCAATTCAATATTGAATTCCTCAGTAGAAAAATTAGATTCCTGGAGTAAATCATTATTTTCAAATCCCAGAGCACTGGCAATAAGAGAGAAATCTTATGATGCAAGACTTACACATAGTATAATTGTCACTCAAATATTGGTATAAAAACACCATGGCTAATAACAAAAATTAGATATTTAAACTTTTATATTTCTTTTAATGAAAAGTTTTAAAAATGTTTAGAAAACATTAAAAATCTGTTGATATTGTCATACAAATATGTTCCAAAAATGTTTAAAAAACAACTGATTAAAAATCTATTGATAGTTTCCATACAATATGTTCTTATGTCCCTTCTTTTTTTCTTTTGGTATGAATTTAAGATTAACAGTTTATAAATAACATATTATAAAATATATATGTATATATATATAAAGTGTGTATGCATGTGTATTTCTTAAGGATCAAGTAGGCACAAAATGAGTTCAATGAGTCAGACAGAAGCTGACCATCTGTTCTGAATATCTATTAAGTGTACAGTAGTAATTATAATATTTACTGTTAGATAGGAATCCAGATTTCTTATTTTTAAATGACATGTTATGATTTCTAGTTCTATAATTTGTGCTAAAGATTGTGCTATGGTTCACTGCATGTACACAGGCTCCATGGAGTCCAAACTACAATGAGTTTTTACCAAGGCAGGTCTTCTTGTTCCTTTTCAAAGCAGTAACCTAGTAAGAACTCATGGAATGGAATTATATGTCAAAGTCTTAAGTAAAAATATCTAGTACTTCTTACATTTATGAAACTACTTGCACATTTAAGGAATTGTTAAAGTGTAGAAATAGTGTTGTTTGGCCAGCATTTTAAATAATGTATTAAATAGACAGTACATTTTAACATTAAGAGAGAAAACATTCACACATCATACTCATGGCATTTCTTACAAAATCCACTAGTGATAGGCAGAAAATTTCAAGGATTTAAAAAAAAATCTATCTCATTGATACCTTCTAGAGTAAGAGATTTTGAATATGAGGAATTGTGGTGTCTTGCAAACAATATTTACTTATTTGTAGTTTTTCAAAGTGTATAAAATAAATGTAGGCCCCATGGTTACCCGTGTATTTGTCAGTGAACTCAAGTCCTGGGAGTCCTACGTCTTTTATTCTCCCCTGGACATCTACAGAGTTACGAGCAGCTGATCACTAATCAGAGTGGGACTGCATTGAGATTAAGAGTTGAGCACACAGCCAGGAAGTGTTATTTTCATGGTAGGACAGGTTACACATGTCTAGTCTTGGACTAGACAAACTCATTCTGTTTCTGAGTTGGATACTTATTACCTTTCAGACCTTGAAAAAATAAATTATTAATATGCCCCAGTTTTCTTACTTACTTAATCCTAATCTATCTTGTATTTTTGCTGAAAAAATAAAAGTTAATGTCTGTTATGTATGTCTATGAAACAGAACTTTGTATTTGTTGCTATCATATTATAATTTTTAAGCTCTTTTGCCAAAATGAAAAATAACTACTGCTATGTTACTGACATAGAGATGGTAAAATAAATAATGTATAAATAATTTCACTGCAGCATACAAGGTAGCAGTTATTCCAATTATGGTATTGGTGGAGTTCTGAAGAGAATGTCTTCATCTTCCAATGTTTCACTGACAAGTGATTGAGTTACCAAACCAAAAGCTTTGGCTCTTTTAGTATTTATTTCTGCATTGAAGAACTTCAGCATCTGTGGTTTTCCCTTGAAGTCATTACCTAACCTCTCTGTCTCTGCAGTTTTTCGTACTACTCTATGGAGGTGGATTTCTGGGATCTTGGGAATAACATGCCTGTTGTTGATGTCTGCTTTGGGGATATTGTTGAAAGGCCGTAAGTTTTGAAAACTAGCAAATTGACAGCAGAACTGAAGCACAGAGCAAGGGAGGGGCAGGGGGCTAAAATCAGGGGAGAGATAGGTAGAAGGCATTAAAATGATGGTTTACAGGTGACAAAGTGGTGGGAGAACCTTGGGATATACAATGATGTAAGAAATATATATGTATATATATATGCCTATATATATATGCAACCAAAGAAAAAAATAAAAGTATAAGTTTTTCTAGATAAGTTTATATAAAGTTCAAATCACTAAGTAATCAGTGTTCATTTTATTAATGGGTTGTACTTTACTATTTCATAAACCAATATATCTAATTACAAAATAAATAATTTCTTATAGAATTTCAAAGACCAAGTGTTGCGACAACATTTTCTCCAAGAACCACTGTACAATTACAGGAAGGTGTGTTCCATATTTTGTAAGTCTTAGTATTGGTGAAGTATTAAATATGCAGTTTCTTGCTTTTCTCAGCAGAATCATAATGGATTATTATGCTTAGTTATATAAGTTTGTCTACTACTTGTAGTATGATCTCATTTCATTATTCTCTAAAAAAGCATATTGTGCATCTCATATATTTAAGAAATAAGAAAAATATTAGCTTGAAATGACATATTTCTTCCTGCATGAGTGCTCATATTTAAGCAACAAATCAAAACTTAGTTATATGTTTGTCTCTGCTTCTTTCACAAGTCAGAATTTAGTGCATAGATTTCTGCAGTTCTAAACACTATCTCATGACTGCCAGTTAAAGTTCAAATTAAAAATTTTTCCCAAATGTTTTCCATGTTGTTTTAAGTCAGTTTTTATTTTTATCTTAGACTCTGCAAACAGTTCGTGCCAAAAGGGATGGGTTGGCTATAAATGCAGCTGTTACTTCATTTCCAGAGACTCCAAAAATTGGACAGAAAGTAGGGATATCTGTGTGTTTCAGAATTCCACTCTACTTGAGATACACAGCAGAGATGAGCTGGCATGTATTTAATTCTGGTTTCTTGTTTATTTATTTGTTTGTTATTTATTTATTGCCTAGGACTATATAACACTTAAGTAATTTGAATATGATTTGATTCAGTCTTTCAGCCCATAGGAAATGGGTAGCTATTTTTTTCACTAATGAATTGTTAATAGCCTTTAACTTGATGCAATTATTGTAAAACCCTAAAAATTTGCCAAAGATTTATGCTATTTTAATGACATTTAAGACAAATGACATAGTATAAGAAATATTTTAGATTTAATACAAAGAAGATGCAGTAAGCTTATTTTATTAAGAAACTCGCTAAATTTATAAATTTTAGTTCTTTGATTTTACAATTTATATTTTAATTCTGTATTTTTTCATCATTTTGGAATGTGCAGTGAGTATGAAGTTATGATCATAAAAGCTTTTTAATACTTAAGAAAAAGTGAAATATTATCTTAGCTGCATGCAGAATCTGTGCTGAATATAGATTGGGAAGGTTATAGCCATAAAATGTATCCATATTTATCCATAAAAGTGTAAGACACTGGTTGTAGAATAAATTTGAATGATGGTCTTCTATAGAGAAAGTGCTTCTGAAAATTCAAACTTCCTTTATATTCTTCCTTTATATTCATTCTTTCAAAACATAAAATTTGTGCTTTTTTTACTCATATGTGGGTGCATCTGATATGTGAGGACATAAGAGACTCATGACTCTCTCATAAGCCTAATTTTAAAAATTATTTCAGTTTTTGTGATTGAAAGGCTGAATATGACAATGGACTCTAACTTACTAGAAAAATATTATTCCAGAATTTAAAAGATGTAAATTTATTTGTTTCTGTTTCGAAGCAGGGGTTTATGAAGTACAATGACCGCTTTTACTGGGTTGGCATCATCTACAATGAAGAACACCATGCCTGGGTATGGCTGAATGGCTCTGCTGTTTCCCAAGAAGTGTAAGTGCCTGGCATTCAAGGTTTTTTTCTTTTTTCTTTTTTAAACTGACTTTACACTGTACTTTCATATAAAAATAAAACATCCAGGAAGACCATAACTAAGGTTACCTATTCAGAGCATGAGAACATAGAAAAGAAAATTAATTCAATAATAATTTAATAGCAATATCCACTGCATCTAGGACATCCAAGTTTATGCCCAAGTGACAAGTGCACTGACTATTTCCGTAGTTTGTGACATATGCCGTTTTCCTTCCTTTTCCTTCTGCCTTAGAATGCACTGGTCTGTGTGCATATCCAGATGTCCCCTGCATAGGTGCTGGCTTAAGAAGAGTGTATCCACTATTTTCTTTATTACAATTGAACCCAATATTCTCAGCATTCTCTCCGTGTTTCAAATACTTTCTGTGTATTTATAATCTTTGAGTCTCACTTCCATTTATAAACATGGAATATGTATTGTCATGATTTATTTCACTAGTTTGATTAACTAACACATTTTAAGCAAAATTGTTAGTGTATTATATATCGCTGTTATATGTAGTGAGACATCAAAACATGATTATTGATTGTTGAGTCAATAACTATGATTTTATAATATTGTTTCTGAAGTTGTGAAAATTTTGGCTGCTGAATGAAATAACTCAATAATAAATATATTAATAGCAAATATTTTAAAAGCTTATCTGCTAATGAAGAGTAGCTTCCTAAGTTTTTTCATTTTTTTCTCATATGTTACCATTTTACTTTTCTTTACAGATTTCCAATAGATCCAAGCACAAAGACAGAGAAATGCATATCATATAGCTCAGAGAAACGTGTTTTGGATGAACCCTGTGAACAGGAAAATAATTATATCTGTAAAAAACGGCTTATTTAGGTATTTGTTGGGGTGGAAGTGGTGAGCAGTGAAGTTTTTCTTAGAATGAAAACTTTACTTCTTGTTACTAATTAGGCACCTTTGGGATCATCAGAAAACTCCAAACTATGTCATATGATTTTCATGTATTGGAAGTTGCATGTCTTAAAATTGATAGGTACACTTACACCGGAGACAAAAAGATGCATTTACACCTCAGAATATAAACATCAAGGTAAAATATTTCATAAATGTGATTTAGTCTATATTAAAACTCAAATTTAAGTCTCACTTTGTAAATTTTCTCTCAATAAATTTAAATGAAAAAATTCCACTGAATTTTAGAGACAAGGAATTTCATAGCTATTTAAGTGGACACCAGAATTGGCGGGGGAGGGGGGAGTGTCTTAGAACTCTACCTACCATACAACCAAATACTGAAGCAATATATTGCCACTGCTACTATATCAATTGTTTAAATCAAACATCAATTCTTGATTCATGATTTGATGACTAAGAATTTAATCCACATATACCAAGACAGTTAATTCTTTTTCTATTCATCCCAATATATTAATTTTTAGTTCTTTCAGTAGTTATCTAGCTGTGCATGATAAAGGTAGAATTATTTTTCATATAGATTTTTTTCATATTTTTCATTTCATATATATTTTTTCATATGACAACATTTTGCTTGACTGCTGAGATGCTTCAGTGTCTTTTTCATTTATGATCACAACAAGAAAGTGTGTGGTTAATGGTAGGATTTTTAAGTTCAAAATTAGGGAAAATTAAATTACTATTTAAACATCTCAATGTACACTTGTGATCATTGGTTAGATGTCCTCCTCTGCTATTTAATCAGAACATGCAAGAAACTTCTCCTTGAGCTTCTCTAAATCCATGGTTCTTCGCACAAGTATCAGCAGCATCACCAGAGACTAATCATGTCTTCATGTAAATAAGAATGCTTGAAAGTGTGTTCCTGGGGGTTTCATGGTAGCTGTAGCTCATTTGAAATCTTATTTCTCTTGCTGTGTAATGTTGCTTATCGTTATAAAAAGTATTACTTAAGTGTGCTCATTAAAATCTTATGATTTCTTTCCATGTTGAAGACTGTTTTTATTTCCATAGTTTTTCATCTTTCTTTTCTAATTGTATGCTAGTGCAGGAGTTATAGTGTTTTCTCTATTAGAAAGCAAATATTTTCAACTTTGCTGTCCAGTCTTATTGAAACTATTCATTTCTGTTATTGTAGTACAAAAGAGGACACTGATAAGAGGTAAATGGTTTATCTGTGTTATAAAAGATCTTTGTAGACAAAAATCGATGCCAGGAAAGTGAGTCTGTTTATTTTTTCAATCTTTGTACTTAAACTTTATCAGCACATATTGACCATAGAATTCTACAGTACAGGTTTTTGCCTAAAGATCATGTGGTGACATTAAATTTCAGTAACAGTAAATTATCTGAGATTTATTATGTCCAGAAGTGATCAATTTGTCACCTTTAAGTGTGTTAATTCAGCGAGAGATCCCCAAGGCCCACAACACTCACCACAGGTACTGTGTTTTCAGCTCTCAGTGGTGAAGAAGCCACAGTGCAGTCAACCAGCTCTTTGCAGCTTCAAATGAGGTGCTAACTTCAGTCCACATGATGAGCTTGTTACTGAGTACAGATGCACATAAGAGCTAAAATTAATAACATTTGGAGTATTTCATATGTTTACTCCCCTTGGCTTTATAAACTTCATCCTATCGAACATAATTGGAGAATGCCAACTTTATCCAAACCATATGCTATCAACTAAGGCCAAGTAATATAAGAATTTGGCTAAAATATTCACATTGCTTTCTATCTTTCATTAAAGTCTGAATAAGCTATGTTAGAATTTGAGGCAGAAAAGATTAACATTTTGATTTTAATCTTTATATGCTTATTTACTTGGTGGAAAGAAATCTTTTGATGCTTTTAACTTCACACAAAATAAACTTCATGGAATTTTATTTGTTATGACTTTCGTCAATATACCTGATTGAATTTGTAACTGCCCATTATTATTGCATCTATAAAATGATATACTTTTTAAAATGACACTGAGATATCTTAAATTCATAATATAATTTCCAAGATACTGGGTAACATCTTAGAGATTAAATTAAAACAATGAATTGAATAAAAACTGAACATAAGTGTGTTAACCAATGGCAAATTTTCTTTGTTCGGTGCTGCATGGAAATCATCTCTACTCCCTGACAGGCAAGGCAAAACTAGTAAGAATAATCCTGGTGGACTTTCACAGATTCTGATATTGGAACTGAATTAGGCAGATGCTGTCTACTTGATTGAAAATAATGTTGGGAACTTTAAATCTAGGACAGAGTTATCCAGTTAGGCAAAATTGAAATGAATTCTAGAGCTTTATTTTTTATTTGTTATCTTCACATTAATAAAAAATATTGCACAGACAAAATTTTTGGTGTATTATAATTTCTACATTAGTAAAACAATGTAATCTAAAATTCTTCCTAAGGACTATAAGACATACACACTTAGCACAGTAGAGGCTGCCATATGTGCTCAGTAGTGTTAAAATTTTCTCCTAATGGTCTAGTTCATTAAAATGAAAATTGGCAAAGGGAATGAAAAAAAAATCACTTAAATTGTCTTTTATTTAACAAACATGCTTCAGAAAAACAGAACAATTGCTGGTGATAGTCCTTCTAGAATATGATAGAAGTTATTACATGAGTTTTGTGATAAATTATGAGTTATGTGATAAAATTTGCTAAACTACATATACACACACCTACGTACACTCAACCAAATAAATTAATATAAAATTGGGAAAATCTGACTAAATCTATAGTTTATGCTAATAGCAATAGCCTAGATTTGACATTTTGCTCTATTTTTGTAAGATTTTATTATTGGAGAAAATTGAGAACATGGTGCAATAGAGTTCTCTGTACATATTATTGTTGCTTCTTTCTTGAATCTATATCTGTTTCAAAATAAAAAGTGAAAAATTTTGAAATAAACAGAATACAGTATATTTATTCCCTTCTTGTTAGCAAAGCTATCCTCATTGTTCTTTTATTTTTATATCTCAGCTACATTGTTATCTCACCAAAGTAAAATTCTGTCATATTCTTGAAATAACATCAATCCATATTAGAGTTGTGGATTTGGATTTAGAGATGATAAATGTAATATGTGCATTCAAATCTAAGTTCATGAAAGTCACTTCTCATCTACTATAGCTTTATTTCTTGCTGATTCTAGACTTGAGCATTTCTCAACCATACATCCATTTATGTTCCTACTTGTTTACAGATGATTCACAGAAGAGCTTCATGGTCATCTTTACTTTACTATGTTTTCAAGTGAATTTGCTTGTGTTGATCTTATATATACAGGAAACTTGTACATAAAGAGAAAACCAATAGAAAAACAAACAAAAATGAAAGAAGTCAAATTTTCAATTTCATTCTCCTAGAATTTTCATGTCTCCAGCTTTTCTTTTAATCATCATTACTATTCATGATGCTCTGAATAAATTTGACATCACTCAAGTGATGCAAGTCAATATATCTTATTCATTGTTCACAGCGATTGCATCAACTTTAGTTAGCTTCCATAATGTGGAGTGGAACCTCAGATGACATCACAAGAACTTGAGGAGAATAAGTTATACACACAAGAATCGATGTTATATTGTTCTAGCTTTAGATACTGCAAAAATTTAACTGTAGTGCTAGGGTCTAATGTGATGGTAATATCTGAAAGAGAGAGAGGCTAGTTTCTGTCAGTTTAAAAGAGGAAACTCTTGGTCTTTAGGAAATGTTCTTTGTCTTCACTGGATATAGTTACTTGGGTGTTGTCCCTGATAATTATTAAATTTTATAATTTAATAAATCTAGGTTATTTGTATATATTTTAAAGGGTGGTAAGGAAGGATGTTACGATTTTTTTAACTTAGCTACTGATAAAGACAGACATCTATTTCTCACTTTATGTAACCATATTTATATGTTTCCAAGTCCTTCTTATCCTATACAATCATGCTCAAATTTTAATTTTATAATGACTGGTTCATCTTTTCTTACTGAACTTGTTTTTTCTTCTGTAACAATGTCTGATCAAAATGGAATTAAAAACAGATTCAAGGGTTCTCACCTTTCTAAAATAACAAACCTTTTGATGGAGAACTTGGACTCCGGGGCATCAGAATTTCAGAGCATTTAAGCTAGAGAATGAAATTAAATCAATATTTAATAAAAACCTGTATTGCACCGTTTCCCTTATGAACTGCTGGAAAATTTAGATTTAATATGGACTATAATATTGAATGGCATTTTAAACAAATTATCTGTTTATTTCTCATACCCTGAAATAATTATGATTCTTTAGGAAATTATATGAATATCATAAAACTCAAGTTTATAAAATAGTTCACTGTACTTTTGGAAAAAAGTACAATATAAATCACTAATAAAGATAAAAACCACATACATTTCTGCAAAAATAAAATGGACATAATCATAGATAAAATACATGTATTCAGTGTTCTTACGATGTGTATGTTAAATAAGATTGTTAGTAAATAAAGTAAAAAGCCAAGTCAAAGCTTAAAAAGACAGAAAAGCTTAAAAGATACCTCTCTCATGAGGAAATACCAACGACCCACAGGCATATGAAAAAATATTTAATATCACTTGTAATCAAGAAATGCAAATGAAAACCACATTGAGATACCACCTCTCACCAGTAAGAAAAGCCCATATTAAAAAAAGGGGAGGGGCGGGGCAACAACAAGTGCTGGCAGGGAATTGGAGAAAAAGGGACGAATTTACACTGCTGGTGGGAATACACACAGTTCCAGACACTATGGAAATTTGTGTTGAGGTCCCTATCTGTGTGAATAACCCTCAAATTCTTAAAGTGGAGTTGCCATTTGATACAGCAATCCCACTAGTGGGAATCTACCCAAAGGACACAAAAACACTCATTCAAAGGGAAACTTGCACTCTTGTTCATCACAGCACTGTTTATAATAGTCAGGACATGGAAACAATTCAAATACCCAAAAACTGACAAATGGCTCAAAAAGTGGTAGTGTATTTATACAATGGAGTATTATTTAGCAATCAGAAAAGACAAACTCAGGTCATTTGTGGCAACACGTATGGCGCGAGCTAGAAGTGGAAATAAGCAAAAAGGAAAGACAAATAGCAGATGATCTCACTTATATGTGGTATATAGGGAAACAACCAAAAGACATAAGAAAAAAAATCAAAATTAACAAACCGATAATTGAACTGAAACTTACAGAAAGGGAGAGGGAGGGAGGGAGGGAGGACAGGACAAATTGGGGAGGTGATGAGCACAAATGAGTAATGTGATGATTCATGGGTTACATGGTGGTGGGAGTAACTTGAGGTATGCAACTATGCAAGAATATATATATTAATTCATTTTATTTTAATTTTTTTAATTTTAAAAATAAATAGGATTGTTAGGTTCATGTTTTTCTATTTATATGGTTAAGACGTAAATGGTATCATCATGGTATCATTTGACTTCCATATGGAGCATGATGTCAATCTTATCCAGTTTTAGGCAACAACTACTTAAATTTCTTTGAATCATATTAACTGTTTGCTGTCATTTACTTTAAATTGATGTGTTTTTTTCACATCATTGAAATGTCATTTGGAACCATCTTATGGATCTAAATATAAAAAAGTCAGAAAGCCTTGCTGTAACTGCATTCAAAGTGTTTCTGAGTCTCTCGGCGAGGGACACAGCACTTCCGCACAAATGTCGTTGGATTCAGATGCAATTTTTAGTTACTTAAAATTTCTAGGTTCTGAACTCTCCAGGATGAGTGCTTTTCACTGGTGTTTATATAAGTGAATGGGGACAGGAAAAGAAGAGAAAAAGAAAAATGTAAAGTCATGTGATTATTTTCTTATTTAAGAGAAATTCATTTTGGAATGAGAAATTAAATGACTAAGTTTGATTGCATTCATTTACTTAATTCAAAATGTGAGGAACCCCGAAATCTATAGGTAACACAAATATTGGAATCTTCCTGTCTCCGACTTTCAGGGTTGGGATTCATTTCACATGTTTGACTCTATTTCCAACCATGATGAACTCTTTACCAACACTAGACTGACTCACACTCTCAGGCCCTGTTTGTGGGAGGTACAGTGCTTCTTCCTATAATGTTAAAGTGTCTGAGAGTTTTTCTGCTCTTCTACTCTTATCTACTGTTTGTGTGTATGTCTAACCTCAGAACAGACCATGGTCATTCATATTTCATAGAATTGCTCAGATGTCTCAGGATGTGAGACAGAAGAGAAAACAAAGTAGCAATTATTTCTTTTCACTCATTTTTACCTCAGTCAATTCAAAATAAGAAAGCGTTCCTGTGTCCCTACAGATTTCAGACTTGTGTGTTTTTTTATACTGGCATGTGTATATATAAACACACAAATCAAACACACACACACACACACACACATTCTTCTGTTATTGCTGTCATCATTATCATCATCCTAGGAGTAACTTTCCTTTTGTTCAAAACTACTTTGAGAATATACCAAGAAAGTCTAAGTTTTCAGGCAAATTGTATAAGATCATCTTATTTACTTTTTATTTGATCATACCTGTGAACCTGTGAACCATCATCTTACTCTCTGTGCCCATTTCTCCCCCAAGTTCACCCCTGCCTCTCTAGTACTATGCTTCATTTCTGCTAAAAGTTTTAAACTTTTCTTTTTTTCCCCTATATATCCTGCATATAAGTGACATTTACCAATATTTGAAGTACATTTATAAATAATCAAATTTTATCCACTCATGGCAGGAAAGGTCCTGACATAACACACTGCACTAATGGATGATCACCCCCACCAAACCAGCTATCAGCACCTTCTAACCTGAACTTCAGCCATGAAACACCAACACTCTACCTAGAACTGGAATCTTCAGGTATTGTTAGTAGAGTTCCAGACAAGAGCACCTGAGGGAGAAGTTTCAGGGACTCACACCTCTATTCCTGCCCCCCACCACTGCAGTCCAGGAACTTGGTAAATACTACAATACAGCAATACCACCAAGAAATAGTGCCCACTGCCATCAGTTGCACTAGCACATTAAGGGCAGAGCAAATCTGAAAGCAAAGCATGAGAAGAAAGAAAATCACAAAAATGTTCAAACCAACCATCCTGAGACCAATATATCTTAGAAAGTAAGCCAGCCCACTGAAACCAATAATATTGGTGCAGGAAAATATTTTGAGCTGAGAGAAACAGAATTCAGAGCTGTCAGAATAATAATAAAAAAATTTAGAATATTTAACAGAAAAGACAGAAAAGGAAAAGAATAAAATAAAAAATGCAATCACTAAATTAAGAAATGAGAATGAATCCTTAAAAAATTGATGGAATTTAACATAACAATAGAGGAAATAATGAGTTCAGGGAAAAGACAATTACAAAGACTAGAAGAAATGGAACAAAAAAGGGTCAAGACTTAGACTGGAAAAAAATGCAGAAAAGGGAAGAGAAATGCAAAGGGGAAAAAAATGAAGATACACTCAGGAAAATGTCTGACAACTTGAGAAAAACCAACATCAAAATAATTGGCATTCCAGAAGAAGAAGACAAAGACAAAGGAACTGAGAAAATATTTGAAGAAATAATTGAAGAAAATTTTCCAAATTTGAAATGACAATAGACATACATTTATTCAACTCTTACAGAATACAAAGTAGCCAAATTAATAGTTATATAAGGGCATGCTCAAAAACTAACACTTCATAATAATTGAAACACCAAAGTGTGTAGAGGGGAGTGTGAGGAAGTGAAGGTGCGGGAACACAATAATTCATGGTGGTAGAATATGGGTGGATTGGTGATGGGTACACTACAGTGGTAATGTCTGATGGGGGCATCCCAATATCAGCTAAAATAAAAATTGAATAGAAAATATAAATATTAAAAGTGTTTGTAACCTTTCAATTTTAATGTCTTTTATGAAACTTAATTTTAGCTTCTTGCTTTGAAATCATGTTTCAAACGATTATCTCCTGATTGCCCATCCAAAAAATAAAATTATCTATGCCACGGTCACTTGATTTAGAACTTTTTACCTTGTTTTCTTGGATGTCCTTGCACCTCTGCAAATGACTCACTTGTCCTGTTTTTACTGATCATTATAGAAAATGCATCCTCAAAAATGTCATGTGTTATATGCTATAAAACTCACTCTTATGACACTGTTACATACATATCTTGATGAACTTGGTTGATAATATCATTTATCCTAATTATATATGGCCAGTTTTAATGATAATGATAAACTGCACATGAAAATCCACAGATCATATATACCCAGAAAGAAGGATTGGCTTAAAATATATTGCATGCATCTTTTATTTCAAACTTAAGTCACCTGAGAAAATACTTAATTGGCCTTTGTATTAGTTTTCTCACTGATCAAATGAATAGATTTATGTGTTTTCATTATTATATTATTTTCAGAAATGAATAAGTGGGCATTTGAAAAATGTTTTAATATGTTTAGTAAAAGGTAAATGATAAATGTTTCTTCTTATTAAAGAAGGAAAATATTGCATGTGACTTTATTGCATTAGCATATTTACCTTTGGTTTGTACATTTCCCTTTTCTTATTCTACATTATTTTCTTAATTAAAAATAATTTTGATGTTCAGACATTAAAAGCAAAGCACAGATCTTCTTTTGTGATAGTCAAAGGGTTCTCTACGTAAGCATAGTGAGAATTTCCTGTTCTGTGGTTCCGGAACATTTTAGAAGCTAGTGATTTTCTGCTTCTTCTTCATACTTTACACCCATGTCTCATCAATAGATGATTCAAGAACATTGCTTGAGTGCATTTTTTTTTCTAAATGTCTGTCTACACAAACTCAAGATTGCCGTGATCTGACCTGGATCTTCTGGAGCAAGCACACTGCAAGCCTTTCCAGAACCCACTTGGAGCATCTCTCCTCATGGCAGGTACATGCAGTCAAGTCACATAACTGAAAAGTAAAAATCAACCAGAAAGGCCATCTCTTGGATATTTCTAATTTCATAGAAAGAGTAGGAAAAAAAGACATTTAAAAATTTCCCAGATATCAGGAATTTACACTTATTATTTTTCTGAATCTTTCTGCAACTTATAAATGATTTGGGGAGGCCTTCCTAACTGGGTTTAAAGATTGTTTTATGGGTCAAATACCCAACCTCTCTTCCTCTACAGCTTCTCGGACCATTCTATGGAGGTGGATTGCAGGGATTCTAGGAGGAACCTGCCTTATGTTAATTGCTACTTTGGGAATTTTATCAAGAAAGTGTAAGTTTTTCCAGGCAAATCTTATAAGATCAAAACTGATGAATTTTCTAATAGTAAAGATTTTATTTTAATGCATAGTATTTTATTTTATAAACCTATATCCAAACAAACAAATTTATGTTCAGTTATTACAGCATTTCATCAACAAAGCACTGAGCCAACAATATCCCAAGGACCCATCACAGAATTCCAAAAAGGTAGGCCCCATACGTTGCAAACCTTGGTCTTAGTATTGAATGAAGTAGGTTACTTGTTTTCCTACACAAATCATGTGGAACTCTTATACCTAATAATACAAGTTTAGATACTAATTGAAAAACTGTCTCATTCCATTGTTTTCTAATGAGAGCAATTGAATTATATTGATATATGCATCCATTTGTAATAAAAATATTGCCTAAAATGACTTTTTTCATTGTATGGGTTCTCATTTTAAGTAAACAAGAATAAGTTACATTAAGTATTGCAACGAATCTTAATTAACTGATATGTTTATTCATAATCTATAGTTTTGTGCCTCTTTTCTTTTGCTTTGCTTCTTTGTGACTCAATGTAGCACCCAGTGCACAGGTTTTTGGCATCTATAACATTACTTATTTCCTGAGAGTCAGCTTAGTAGCAACTATTTTAACATTGTCTTATGATCTTCATGATAATATAGTCATTCATATTTGCTTAGAGTTTTCTAGTTTTATTGATATACAGTGGACACAGAACATGGAGCAAATTTATAATTTGCTTTATGTTGATTTAATCGATTTATATATTACAGTATGATTGTACCGTAGCATTACCTCCATCATGTCATATTATTGCTCTGTCTATCTATCTATCTATCTATCTATCTATCTATCTATCTATCTATCTATCTATCTATCTATCTATCTATCTATC
>PVHY01014890.1:0-37330 GCA_004024945.1 Uropsilus gracilis | reverse complement strand
ATTGATACCCAGAACAGGTGACTCACCCAATCTTACACAGCAAACGGAAGGGGATAGTAGAAACTCATGAATGTTTTGAGGCATAATTTATTACAGAATAAGAGCCCACTTTTTATTGAGAATGTATTTTATTTTTATTATAGTAATAATATTTATATATGACTGATATTTGCCATTTTAACCCCTTTAAGTATATAATTCATATTTTATGTAATTCATTAATTACAGTCACAGTATTTTATAATAGTACCTTACATATTTACTAAATTTTTACCCTTTAACAGAAACTGTAATCATTAAACAATAACTCATCATTTCCCTCCATTACCTAGCATCTACTAATCTAGAATCTACATTCTGTCTCTATGATTTTGCCTATGCTAGATAATTCATATAAAGAGATTCTTACACTATCTGTCCATTTATGTCTGACTTATTTCAGTTGGCATATGCTTTAAAATTCATCCATATTTCAGCTTGTATCAGAACATCATTCAGTTTTAATGTCTGGATAATCTTTCCTTAAATGCACATGTCACTTTATGTTTATTAATTTATTTCTTAATGGATTCTTGACTTGCTTCTATCTTTTGGGTTTTATGAATATTAGTATACAGACTGAGTCCCTGTTTCAATTATTTTTGGCACATCCCTTTAAGGGAATTTGCTGAATCTTGAAGAAATTTTATTTTTAGCATTTTGAGGAACTACCAAACTGTTTACTATTAACATTTGTACAACTTCACAGTCCAACCAACAATGCATGAAGATTAAAATTTCTTCACATCTGCTTGCTAGTATATATTTTTTGTTTCTTTAAGGTGTGATTTGGCATGTGTTTGATTTGTATTTCTCTAAAAACCCATGGTATCAAGTATCTTTATGTCCTTATTGGTCATTTGTATATCTCATTTGGAGAAATGTATATTTATATCTTTGCCCATTTTTATACTTTAAAAAGTTTTCCAAAGAATTTCTTATCTGTTAAAGGGATCATTTTTCTAGGTCAGAATATACAAAATTACATTTCTTAATGAAACAGTTATATTTAAACTATGTGATTCTTGTTAAAAAATAAATTAAATAAATGCAGATAAATTAAAATGAATGCTTGTGAGGAGATACAGAAGTTTTTAAAAATTTCTAAAACTGTAATATCAAAACTATAAAATTAAGTATTCATCATATGTTATTTGTCACCACATCTCCCATTATTTTGATTCAATGAATTAAAAAATATTTTTTGGAACAGGCACTAAAATAATGTTTTAGTTTATCTTAAGTACTTTTATTAATTGAGGTACCTTTGGCTGACATTAGTGTAGATATTTTGGAAGGATAGGAGCCTCCCCCTCAGATATTACCATGACGGTGCACATATCCAGGTAACTTATAATCTATTAAGCTTCCTTGCCTTTTTATTCTCCCTCCTTTCCTCTCCCATCCTCCTGCTGGATGAGCCTGTTCTGTAGTCAGCTTTCAAGGATTAGTATTTGTGTTTAATTTTATCCTACCCTTAATTTGGTTACTCTAGATGCCATGTATTAGTGACACTACTCTGGTATTTATTTTCTTCTATGGACTTATTTCATTTAACATTAGCCCTTCCAGCTCCATCCATGCTGCCACAAATCTTTGCCCATTTTTAATTGGATTGTTTGTTCATTTTTTGTTGAGTCATAGGACTTTATTTTTAAATATTTTTCTTTTTTAACTTATTATGCACATTACCCCCTTATCAGATATATGACTGCAAATGTTTTCTTTTGTTCTGTGGATTATCTTTTCACTATACTAGTCTTTTACATAAAGCATATAGAGGACATAATTGGATCACTTTAAAAATCATTCTTTTGATTGGAGAGTTCAAAACATTTATAGTTAAGGTGATTACTATTTACAAAGGAATGCTCGCATTTTACATTTGTTTTCAGTATGTATTACCACATTTTTTGTTGCTCAGATTCTTCATAATTTTATTAGTTGATTTTTTTTGGTAGTAAATCATTTTGATTCCCTTCTCATTTTTTTTTTCTGTAGATGTTTATATAAGCAGGCAAAAAATTAACAGACTCGCATGATAAGCCAGTGGCACAACTAGGAACAGATGAAATATTCAATTCTCAGAGGAGATACTGTCTGGAAAAGAACTGTATATACTTTCAAAATCTATTTTTAAAATTATTACTAAAACTGAGTCTTTCAAAATGAAAGATTAAATTTAATGTGTATAAAAATTTACTTGTGATTTTATTTCCCTCCATTTTGCCTCAAACAATACAGAGAGACTGTAAAGACTGTAACAAATGTTATTAATATTACCTTTATTTCCCAATTTTGACCTTCTGTTATTCATTTATACAATGGGATGGTGGTGGAAAGGTGGATCTTCCAGATGACCTTCCCCTTTCTTCCATCGCTAATAAGTTATTTTTACTTAATTGGAACTTCCTCCCAAATTTAAACTCTACATCCACCTACTCTCTGCAATTCTTTCTAAAGAAACTTTTAAATTTCCAAACTCAAATAAATAGGAATAAGAAGGCATTGACAAGTTTGTTGCCAATTTCCAAGATAAAAGGAATGTGTCCTAACTATCATGCTTCCCCATATTTCTTATGCCTGACCCTTCTTTAGACAGTCTCTGAATACATTCTTCCTTCACACATTTTTGTAGAGGGCGTCAACTAAGGATCAAACTCAGGCTACTGAGCACTGACTCAGTCAAATGGAGAAAAGGTTGAAAATTGCAGGTTCAGTCCACTGTCACAGAGTCACAGATGGCCAGCATTGAAGGAAAGGAGCAGATGTGTTATGAGGTGAGGGGAGACGAGTCAGCATCCCAGCACATTCATCCCATGGTACATGTGCACATCTGGTACTGATTCTCCCATTACTCTTTTCAGGGAGGCATTTGTGTGTGCGTTCGTGTGTGTGTTGTGTGTGTGCATGCATGTGTGTATCTGTGTGATATCTCAGAGCAATCTAAATAGGTGAGTGCTTCTAGTGAGCATGTCACAGTGGAGGTATGTGGGGCAGTTGGCCCCAGCTGCTTGAGGTACAAGAGGATGATGCTAATAAAAGTGCTCTCCCAAGGCCACTGCTGCAGGAAGAGGGCACATCATACCTTTCCTTTCAGAAGCAATAAGTGTTTGCTTTTTAGAGAGATTTGGGGGATGAACTTCCAAGCCAAATTTGTGCAGATAGGTAAGTCTGCCTCCAATTAGAGCTAAGTTACCTCCTCCTGAGATTCTCGAGTGTTGCCTCTTACTCATGGTCTTTTTGAAAACCTAATACCTATAATATTTCATCTTTAATTTGCTCTAGGAGTCTCATATCCCACTCACCACATCCTTCTGCGTCTACATACTCTTGCCTCCCTCACTCCCTGTACTCTCCTCCTTCACACTTCTTTCCTCTTCTCCCTTCAGGTCCTGCTATCTCTGTGTTTGCTCCCATGTTGCTCTCCAGTGTCTCAGGCAGACCTCTCCTCACTCTTCTTTCACTCTCCCTCATTATTCTCACAGCTCTCTAGGGTTTGGGACTATGTGGTCAGCTGAAGGTACATGTTGGATTTAAATGTGCCACTGGCTCTGGCTCAAATTTTCATTCAACCCTGCATGGAATTTTATCAGCCTACAACCTTACTCAGTGGTATAAACTCAAGCATGTATTACCTGCTGAAATTTCGCAGAAAAGTCTTGCTGTGCTCTGGGACAGAGTTTGAGCATTCCTGGATGTCAGTTATAAGAGTGTCTAAGCTTATCAAAATATCAGGTGATCCTACCAGGAATCACATCTGTTAGTGGGAGGTCACCTTTCATTGTGTGTGAAAGGAAGAAGCAAGGAACAGCTGGCATTGTGCAAATGCCCTTCTATCCAGTGACCCTGTGCTTTTTACTCCCGCTTTTAACTCACCATCAGTTCTATGCCATTGCCTTTGAAGTTTCAGGCACTTTGGATCTTGATCCTTATGAGATTATGAGCTTAATATGCATTATTATTCTAAGCATGTCCTAATACCAGAAATCACAGAATGTCCTGGCCACACAGCATTCATATTACTGTATAAATATGTAGACACTTCATTTCCAGTCTGTTGACACCTGCAAGAAAGTGAATAATAAAAGCATCCTCGAAATTCATAAGTATTTTTAGAATTTGTCTCTCCATGAGTCAGAGTTCAAAAGTATCTCTTCTCTTTTGAACATTTCCCCAGAGTTATATGGTGCTGATACAGGATATACCTCTATTTTGTAAAAACAATGTCAAGCAAACCACACGTTCGTAAGTCTGCAGTGAAAATTCAATAAATAACAGTTGTGGGGACATTATTCTCAGAGTTCCCAAGACCCCCCAAAAAGATTCACCATTACCTGGTACAAGAGACCCTAACATAACACAGAGACTCTGATTTCACCCCACAAACAAAACCCATGCTACATCAAAATGGGCACGCAGGCACACCCAGTCCTGCTCCTGGGTTCAGGTTAAAGGAAAGTCAAAGTGAAACTTGAAGTTAAGAGTAAGTAGTAAAACACACCTTTATGGGTTTTGTTAGAATTTTTATCAGACTATTGCTATTGAATAGATAAATATATATAATACATAAAATATATATAAAAAAGATTATCAATCTCTCTCCACATACATATATACTATACAAACACAAGCATATACACATACACATAAACATATGTATTACTTTTCCACAGAATCTTGACTAACACACTACCCTGAGCTTTTGACTTAGACTTAAGAAGTTTGTACTCATTTTTTCCTTTTATAAATTGATGTTTTATGAAACAACTTTCTCTTTTGGTTGGTTGTATAATGTTCTCTTACTAGCACTTTTTCTCCCTCATCCTTTCTTGCTCTCTAACCCTGTAAAAGAGTTGAGGCTCAAACTGAAACACTAGCAGGGGATTATTGCATAGTTTTAATGACTCAACAAACTTCCATGCTTCTATCTTTTCTCATACCCATGATAGGTGCATGTATCTCACATATTTTAAAGGAAACTAAACTCACATGATGGATTTTCTTGAAAAACATAATCTTACTACTCATCAATTAAAAATGACAAATTTGATGATTTTATGATAACATGGATATACTTAGAAGAAATCATATTAGCAGAAACAAGTCAAAAATAAAAAGACAGAAACCATATGGTTTCACTAATATATGGGATATAGGAAAAAAATAAACAAAAACCATGAGGAAAAGTCAAAACAAGCTAACCACCAAACTGAAGCATACAACTTGGTGCAGGGGGGAAAGGGGAGGAATGGCTGGGAGGTGGGGGGGGGGTTGAATCCCTGGGATTACAAAGATGTGAAATTTATAAATAAATAAATTTAAAAAAGAAAAATAAGAAAAACAATCTATATACACAAGAAGCCTCATGTTGATGTAACGAATGGGTGCTGCGATAGCAAATAAAATTGCCTGCATTGGAAATGCTTCTTAGTGCATTTTTTCCAAAGAAAGATTTTATTTACTTTACTCAAAATGAAGATGCAATAATTCCTTTAACTAATAAAGATTAGCTGAATGTCTTGCAAAGAACGTTCCACACTGTGGATCTTGCTAGGGGCTAGTGCTATGAGTCAAGCCTGAGGACTATGCTCATGATTTAAAATCTGTGATTGTGGTGGGTACACAAGCAACCAGGCCACAATAGGAACAGAGGACAGAGAGGATCCAATGCCAGTGGAAGGAAGCAGTAGAAAACTGTGAGAGGTATGGGGCATCTCATATGGATGTTTACAGAGGGACAGAGATGGAATGGAAAAGCTCATTCCAGAAGCAACAGCCAACATGTACATGGGCCCAAAGCCCAGACTGTGTGAAAAGCCCAGGAAGGATACAGTTGCCTGGCTGTAGAGGGAAAGTCATGCTGAAGAAGTAGTAACATCGGAGGTGGGAATGACTGAGACCAGGCAGGGGCTGGTGGTACATTACTCTTAGATGTTTGGCCACAGAAATATCCTTATGGGTTATATAAGTTCAACTGGCCACATTCTTCTGTGATTACATGTGTGTGTGGGGGGGGGTTCCAATTTCAATTGGTTTCTGGGAAGAAGTACTTGATGCAATCTCTTCCAATTCCCCTCAATTATAGCCATGAAAAATTATAAAATGATCGAAACTCATGTGACTCAAGAAGAGGAGATAATGAAGCAACTGCTAAAATCTATGAGAAATTTCCCCTAAAATAAGTCTAAGTGATGAGATCCAGCAGCACATTTGTCAACCTGATCATTTTTCCTTGTGGAAACATAGAAAACCTTTTTCCAATAGGAGGATAGATGGTGTTCTGGAACTTTCTTTCATGACCTGTTAACTCCTCAGAAGTATATAAGAACTGTACCCACATGAGAACCAAACAGGACATCATATTGCATTTTGAGACAATCACAGGGTTGTTTCCCACTCATAACATACACCTCATCTTCACCTTGTTCTCTACAATACATACAGAGCTCCCCAAAATTACCAAGTGCTGAATGGTGGGGAACCAGGACTCATCACATCACACCCTAGAAATAGTCTCTCCCATTTCCTGCCCTTCACCAGGGACCCCTCTGTAGGATTCACTTTCCTCCTTTTGTCTGCGAACTGATCACCTCTCCTACCACCTTCTTCATGTTTAAGTGAGATGATCCCACTTCCTTAGATAAAATTGTCCAATGTCTTCTGTTGTGCTTTAATTAATATCTAAAATCATTACTATTACTTCCAAAGTTACATACTATAAAAATGTTTAATTTTCTGCTATTTTTAGCAGACTCTACCCTGCTTTGAAAGTTTAATGCTTAGCTCCTCTTTCTTACACTCTTAGCTTGAAGTTCACTTTCACTGGACTCTGTTACGGTCTCCAAAGTAACTATCATATCACTTATCTAATAATTTCCTCTCTCGACTTTTCCATCTTTACTGACTGCTTGACCACTCTGATTCCTATGCCCGCATTCAGCCTATTCAGTTCCTACATACTTCCTTCTATGGAAATCTGTTAGGGGGAATATAAAAGAGAACACTGAGTTCATTCTTGCAGCAGACATTGAAGGAACAATCAGCATGTTCCTGGTATGTGCTGAGTTCATGGACAGTGGGTTGTCCAGGTAGGTGTATACACCCTGTGTTCCAGGGGACCCACCTGCAGAAAAGAGTTTTAATAAAGTTCAGCTTTATTGTGGTAAACACTATTAGCAAGAGCATGGAGCAAGAAGTTCATTATTCAGTGGAGTAACTATGAAACTCCATAGGGAAAAATAATTGATGCATGCTGATAAATCATTGAAAGTTTTCTTTTTGAAGTTGGGAATATGGCAAGGGTACTGTGTCACTGTAAGATTCCATTGAGCCTTACAATAGAGTTTGGCACATGGAGACTAGATGTCAGCATAATGGTCACTCATGGGAAGTGAGAGATGATGGAAAGAGAACACCTTTTAAAGGTGTATGTTATTTTTTTCTTTTACTTGATTTGGGTCAGAGGTTGTGTTTCCTTTGTGAAAATTCATCAAATATGCATTAGGGACTTAAGTATATTTATACATGAAAAGCATGCCCGGATAAAAATGGGCTTAAATAATAATGAAGCAATCTGGATGTCCCTCAATATGGCATCAATAAAGATACATTCATGTTATAATAATTTATTCAACATTTAAAAAAATGAGAGATCTACAGGTACTGACTTGGAAAAGAACCTCCAATACATATTCATGTGTAAAAACGAAGTCTCAGAGCAGTATATATCACATATTTCTATTTTTGAATATGTGCACATATTAAAAAAATACAGGATTCAGAATAGATGTAGGATGTAGTAGGCAAATAAAGATATTACCTTCATTCTTAGTTTATTTAGTTTCTTATAACAAAACTGTATTCATGCTTGACTTATATAAAGTAGATACTAATATTTTCCAAATGAACAAAAAGCTGACCCTGATCTGATTTTGCAGGGAGACATAGCTCTGCCATTACTGGAGACTACTGTAGAAGTTAGGGGGCAGTGAGCTGGGGACCTTGGGGCTTCCTTTCCAAGAACAACTTCTAGTATTGGGTGACTTAGACAAATTGCTTAGCCATCCTGATTGGATTTTTTGTTGTAGGAAGGAGGACACTGGAGGCAATGATGCTCATATCCTAGTTCTGCTGTGTGGAATCTGGTTTTATTTGCCTTTCCACTGCCTCCTGCTCCTATAGGGCTCTCTCTCCTGTCTAAGACTCTGTGCAAAGGTCTGTGGGAGAGCCACACTCTTCAACTCAGCTTTGCTGCTCAGTTAAATTTCATTCCCTCTGAAAGCTAGAGAAAACTACCATCTACCATCTAGAGGGGAATGGCTTACAGAGGAACATGTTGGTGGCTAACTGGGTGGGGTGGGGAGCTGGTCTCTGCACACCACGTTGGGGGCAGGGTTTCTCCCCTCCCAGATCTTCATTTCTCTAACAGCATGTCAAGACACAGTTGCTATTCTTCCTTGGGGCCTTGGTGGACAGACAGGGTCTGACACTCTTACATGTAACAGAGTGAACCTACCAACAAATATAGCAGGGAATAAATCCAAGTTTAAAAATAAACAGTTTGCATAGACAGCTCTTTAGGGCTTAGTGAGTTGGCTGAGTGACAGGTCACCCACTGCCTACAATCAGCAGCCCGCCTACCTGTCAACTTTACTAATTGTTCAGAAGGAGATGGAAGGTCTCACCAGGAGGGACCTGCCCAGAGCCCTTAGAGCTGACTTTGTAATCTGGGTTAAGTTTATCTAATCATTTCCTCCTTCTGCTCTTGGCAGATAGTTTCCATACCAGATGCCCCAGCCAGCATCCTTAGAATTCATTCTCTGCCTGAGGTTGCAAGGGAATGACTGTGCCACCTCAGTGAAACTGCCTGCATGTCCTTAAACTACAGCTGAGATAAATGTCATTGTGGGGAGCAGAAATCCTTGCAGAAATCTTCAGGGACCCTAAAGAAGCAGATTCCTCCCCCATAAACCACATACCAACGCTTTGAGACTGAGCTTCTGCTAAGTGGTCAGAAGGGATCACTCCTGTCTTTCAGTTGGGTCCTCGTTAATCCTTCACTGGAGATTTAATTGGCACCACCTTAGGGGTACTGTGTTTATAAAATGATATACAACTCCAGACATTCATTAGCACTGTCAGTGCCTTCGGAATGACAAATAGCGGGGAGGCCTGGTCAAAATGCTTCTGGAGCTAATCCCAAATTAACTTTTCTATACCCTGCCAAGAAGAAATACGAGAGTCATAAACATTTTATGATAGCCCATAATCTCACAATTAAACAAGGGACTGAAAGAAACAGGACAAAGCATTATGTTTTAATTGAAATGTAGGAACCAAAATAAACACCAACATCTCAGTACCCTCCTGGTGACAGAGCTTCAAGCATCTGCCCTAGAAAGCTAACCACAGCACAACCAGCCATGGCTTGGTGTCCTGGCCACCGCTGGCATGAGTGCATGACCCAGCTTGGGCATCTGTTCCTTTGGTTTTTGATCAGTACAAATGCGTTGTTTCCAGGACTGTTTACACAAGACCTTGTCACTCCAAAGGTTTCTCAACTTAAGCACTGAAATCCTAAGGGAAATAAAGTTAGTGTTGAATCACATCTACAAGACAACAACTGAACACCACTTTAAGGATCCTGCCTGAGTCTGGAGAAAATACAAAAGTGCTTTTATCAAATAAAAGGTGAAAATGGAGTGCGTTTAGCTGAACCATCAAGGAGGTAGGGAAAGGATGGTAGGGAGGCCAGTTGTTTGCCCTCCTGAGAGTTATGTAAACTGGAGCTTCCCTTCCCCTCCAGGCCACCCAGTTTTTATTTCTTTAGAAAAACATTAGCACATTTGAAAAGTCTGGGCTAGCTCTGGAAGCTGTGCTGGAGTGAGGGGGGAGAGGCCTTCACCTTTGTCATTCACAGAAGGTTGTACCAGGATATCTGGGACTCACCAAAACAACTGTTTAAAAAACTCACATAAATATTTAAAAATCACAACCAAAGTGCAAATTGCCCTCTATCTCTTTTTCTCATTTTGAATCCAACTCAAGCAACCCATCTTGGTGGGTGACCTCTCTACCCCAAACCTGCCCCACTCAGTTGGCCTCACCTCAAGTCCCCAAGAGCTTGGCATCGATTTCCTGGCTGTGAAATGTCTCTTGGCCTTGGCTTTCCCTTTCAATAATTGCGGTTCATTTCTTTCTTTTTTTTTTTTTTTTTGAAAACAAAGAAGTCAGGGTGGGGGGTTTCCTTCTAACAACTGGGACAGCGATCTGAGAAGGCCACAGTAGCCAGCCTCTGTTTGCCCTTCAGAGGCATTGGTAGCTTCTGTGGGCCTCACCTGTGAAATCTAGGCCTCGATCCCTGCCCCTGTAAACTTCACCTCATGTGTCTGTGTGGGAGATCAGCTCCACAGATGGTCTCATTTCCCTGAAGGACAGCAGACAGGAAAGAGTCTCACTTGGATATACACCTGTGAGCACCAGAGAATCTGTTTAACTGGAGAAACAGCACAGCTGGCTTCCCATGTGGCCCCATGTTCCTGTCCCAGGACAGTTCTCCTTACAGCATGGGCCTGGAAGATGACAGCTCTTAGGCTGCATGTACATTTTGGAGTTAGTTTACATATTCAAACCTAAACATCTTCCATGGCACTTAGTTTGTTTTTGTAAGAAGATAATAAGCTTTACCACCACCACCACCATCAACCCTCTCCTTCCATCTTGATTTTTATACACATGCTTTCAACAGATGATCTGTTACCTGCAGGCCACCAGCCTCTATGTGGGAGGAGGAAGGGTAATAACAATAGCAGTGCTGAGAAAATGTCCCCCCTACGGATGACCAGACATCCCAGCCAACTGCCAGGACCCTGGGAAGTCCAGTTGCCACATGCAATTTTAGCTTCTGAAGGAAACAGCTGCCCAGAGAGGTCTGAACAAGATCTGCACCTCTGACCTTGGCAGTTGCCCTGGGAGACCTATCTTTTACCGAAGCATGTTCTGCTCTGGCAAAATGCTCTTGGGTGAGTGCTCTTGACCCCCCTCCTCCAGAGCCCAGGGGTGGTAAGGAGGCCTTGGGACTTGTGCCTCTCACCTGGCAGAAAACACAGATCTGTCCCGAAGGCCTGCCTTCGAGTGCAGGGAGTGGGAGCCCTGGGAGGTAGGTTGGCCTCAAGGCCAAGTAAGAAGAGACAGCAAGCCATGAGAAAAGATAAGGCTGGTGGTGAGTGACTGATTGGAGAGCAAAAGCAGCAATGGCCCCTGGGATAGTCAACCCCCTCTCCCCGCAAGGCAGAGATGATATGAGTCATCCCTGGGGCACTAAATCTCCAATGTGCAATGGAAGTAAGAGAGGGGTGTTGAGAGAAGGCAGGCTCTGTGTAAACCAGCCAGCCCATTCCCGTCTTGCCACAGTGAGAGGCTCCACCATGAATTAAAGAACCCAGGGACACCTGGGGTGGGGGCTACCTGACAACCCTGGGGAGAGAGCAGCCTGCACCAAGGTCAGCTAAGTGCTCGCAGTGTACTCCCCCTTCCCCCCTTCCTGGAAATGAACCAGTCCTCCAGACTCTGCCTGCTCCAGCTGTTCAAATGCTGACTGCAGGTGGACTGGGAGAGTGAGAGCACATGGCTGAGAGCAGAGCTATAGTGAGAGCAAGGGATTTAATCACCTAATAGTCTAGTAGTAAAGTAAATTACAGTTAGCATGTGTTGAGAATCTTTGGGGGAAGTAAAAGTTTCTTTGTAATTCATATTGGGATGGAAAAGGAGATTAGAGTCTTTACCATCTTAGCTCAGCTGGTCTGAGCAGAGGATATTGGGGGAGGGGGTTAGGTCATGTAAGCTAGGCTGTGTGGGGTCCCAGGTACCCACAGTTGTCTCTGTAAGCTAGAGGCCCATTGGCTAGTGTGTGGGTCAGCCCTGCTCTTCCCCATTGTGACAATATGGGCAGCTGCTTAACTCCCAGGTCTCCATCTAAGGATAATGATAACTTCTTGGATATTTTGTGATGACAGCTGAATAAAAGTATCTGAGTAGCGTTTGGTGAACTCTAAGCCATAAAACACAGAGGAAAATGAGCACCTAGAGAAAGATGGAGAAGATGGAGAAAGGGCACCTGGAGAAAGAAATGACCACAGTAGCAACGGGAAAGTGATGCAAGGCCTCTGTAGTGCTCATGAGAGACACAGAGCACCCCTAAAGAGTGGTTCCCAAACTTGAGGTGCATGTAGTGACCCCAAAGGCTTGTTAAAGGACATATGGCCAGACCCTGCTCCAGAGGCCCTAATCAGCAGGTGGCATCTGAGAATGCATACTTCCAGAGGTTCTCAGGAGAGGTTGATGCTGCCATCTGGGAAACACACTTTGAACACCAAAGTACCTGCCTATCTACCTGCCTCAGCAAAGAAACAAAGTAGCACTGAGCTTGGTGGGTTGGAAAGACCCCTCAGCTTTCAAAGGAGTCAGATTGTAGGTTAAGGACTGGTTCTATCTGGGAACTATGTATAAGTCCCCTCCACCACCCTTGCCAACGTTCTCTGCTTATAGGCTTTGTTGTCCACTTCTGCTCCTCTTCACCTCGAAGTGACCCAACCCTTCCCGCATTCAACTGCTACATCTCTCCCTTCCTCTGGCCCCAATGAATCTAACTTCCTCCTTGTCTGAAAAAATGTATCCCCCCACACACACTCACCCCAGTCACTTTGCAGGAAATTAACTGCATGTCTATACACAGACAAGAATATTCTTTGTGGTACTATTTGTATAACCAAACAGCTGAAACAGCCTATGTCTATTGATAGGGGAGTGAATGGGCTCAGGGTTGAATGGGCTCAAACACACAATCTTCTTCGAAATATCACATGGTTGTTAAATAAATAAAGAGGTGATGCTAATAGCACTAACATGAATGACTCCCAATGCATTCATTAAGAAGAATAATGCAGATTGTGAAGCAATAGGCAGAGTATGCATCTAGTTGACTAGAGAACTGAGGACTCCTGCATTGAAGGAGGCAGGACAATAACTAGGTGGGGACTATGGTGGTAGGCTACCGAGCAGGCAACTACCCCTGGGTGGAAACTAGAACTTTTGGTGGAGGTTGTATTTAACTGTAAATCAGTGTTATTTTAATAAAATAATAATCGATATAGGAATAGGTGATGCATGTGGACAGAGTTTAGTCCAGTCTTCTGAGAAACAGCATCCCTAGAAAGGGTTCTGCAAATGGGCAGAAATGAGCAAGGTGCTCACTGTTTGTGGCCTATCCAGGGAGCATGAAATCTCAGCTCCTGTTTTCTGTCTGCACTGGTGCAGATGGAGTGGGCACCAAAAAGGCCTGCAGACATAGCCAGGACCTTTGATCAGAGTCAAATCCTACTCAGAACCCAAGGCAAAGCTGAGCTCTGGAGAAGTGGAGCCACTTCAAGGCTTCTGCCAAATCCCCCGTCCCACAGTGGCTATTTTAAAGTCTAATTCCTGTTTTATGAGAGATCTTTGCACCAGTGAAAATATTCATTTAACATTGTCCAAATAGCTTTCGACCAATTTTCTATACATCATGGTGCATTCACTCAGGGCAGTGATGCAAAGAATAGCAAATTTAGTGGAAAAAGCAACCAGTCCCTGGAGTGTCTTCCTTCCTGACACACTGTTGTTCTAAGGTACCCACAAATTCTTTAGAGTAATTCCCATTTCCCCAGGGGTCTAGTTTTTGTCTCCAGAGAGCATTTCCAGAGCAAGTCATTCATAGGAACCATGTCTTAACTCTACCCACCCTGGACCCTCATTGGTAGTAAATCTCACCTCTCATGGAGAAATGCCCTCCCCCAGTCCACCTCTGACTCCACCTGGTCTCTAAATGCCCTCCCCCGTCCACCTCTGACTCCACCTGGTCTCTAAACCTCATCTGTTGGGGAGGATGAGGCATAGACTATTAAGAAAGAAAATAACATTTTTGTGAGCTGTCTTACCTTATAATAGAACTGACTTTAATGGTTGATGCTTTTTTGTCCTGACTAACATCCCCAGAGCATTGGGGTTATGTTATCTTTGTCCTGGAAGTCTTCTGTACCTTTGAAACTTCGGAGATGCTCCCCAGACATCAACTCATTTTCAGAGAGTAAGACTCCTTACTAGGAGCACCATTGAAAGGGCTGTTGGGCATGAACAAATTAGCAGGTCCAGATACCCCTCCCCTTCACTCTGGGCTTTTACTTAAATAGCAACTTCCTAGGGAAGCCTTCACCTTCCCTAAAATAGACAATCTTACTCCAGACAATCCCTCCCTCCTTTCTCTGTTGTAGTTTCTTTTTGCCCTAACAGTTGTTACTTCATCTACCCCACTCATTTTGCTCACCTTGGTCTGTCTGTCCTGGGCAGACTATGAGTGCTTGCTAGTTTGGGTCAATGTTGACTCCCCCAAGTGCCTCTGCTAAGGTTGGAACACATGAGCAGCCAGTGATGCTTGCAGAAAGAAAATAATAAATGAATTAGTAAGGGAATGACAGATCTTCAGTTTACAGTGGGGCTATGACCTGATAAATCCATCAAATGTTGAAAATATTATAAGTCAAAAATGCATTTAATACACTCAGTGTACCAAACATCATAACTTAAATGCACTCATTTAACTTAAATGTGCTCATAGCACTTACTTGAACCTATATTTGGTCAAAATCATAATGTAAAGTATATTTTAATAGTATTAAAAATCTCATGTCATTTATTGAACATTGTACTGAAAGTAAAGAATGAAAAAACAACAGAAAATAAAATCAGAAAGTCCACATTCAAAATCCAGAGTATAGTTACTACTAAACATAGATCACTTTCACACCATCATAAAGTTGAAATATTGAAACACTGTACGTAGGAGACCTTTTTATTATCCCCAGTGCCCTAGACTGTGATAACATTTTCTTAGCTGATGCTCAGATACAAAGATATTGAAAATTCCAGAAAAACTTTTGGGAGACTAAGTAGCAAACTCTATAGCAGTTAGACTAGATTTGCTCTAAGCTAACAGAGAAGTCTTTTCCCAGAACACAGGAGAGGGCTTATGAATTGAAACTGTGCAACTAAACACTGCTGGTCAGTCTGGGAAGCCAGCTCAGGGACACTCTGGTAGGCTCCCATGATGCGTAGGACCTTGGTAAAGATCTTTTTGCAGAGTCTCTGTTTGCATAAACACACTTGTTCAGAGAAGCATACATTTCCTCAAACTTCTCTACAGATACTTTTCTGAAAATGTCATTCCAGAATCTCCTTGACTCCACACTCCCAGAAGCTACTCTGCTGCCCTGTTGAGTAGAAAATGTGGGGGTGGGGAGGAGTGGAAGAACAGAGTCCACACTTCCTGGAATGCTCATAAGTTGACTGATTGCAGACTTGCTCAGGACCTGTGCACAGCCAAAGTTACCTTCAGTCATCCTACAAAGGGAAAGCAGGGAACTCAAATCTAATTAGCTGATGGATAATTATCATATGAATGAAATCGACTTCAAAATTGAATTTGCCAAACAGGGGAAGTATAGGGCTATCCATATTCCTGTCAAAACTGACAGGAGACCAGCAGATCTCTCCCAGACACTCATAAAAAAGTAGGTAGACATGCTTTCTCCTTTTTTGTTGTTGTTTCTTGCTTAAAAATTGGTTTCCATCTGATTTAAAGTGAAATTTTAGAAAAAGAGTTTCATAATTTAATGTTTAGGCCAACCCTCACAGATTTATAATAGTCTGTCTTGTCATTTCTTACTAAGATTTGCAGACCTCTTCCTTGTTTAAGAAAGTGTCCTGTTTCACATCAATTTTCTTTATTCACGATCCTGGGAAGGACAAGGGAAGAAATTCTTCTTATTATTAGGTGAAATGGTATCCTTTCTAACAGGAGAAAAGAAGTCTAAATCTCAGAAAGATTAAGTAGCTGGTGTGGGCTCACACACACAAACCCTTGTTCCAATGCCTTGGAGTGACCCATGACTGGATCCCAGACAGACTCAGCACCACTGTCTGTATCCTTGCATCCTCCCCAAACTACCTCACACCTCCTATTAGTTCTCTGTGTACTTGTAACCACAACATCTTGCAGATTTGCCTTTGCTTATAGGTAGGTCTATAACTGATTCTGAAATAGGTTAGGGCCCCACATAGCTACGTAGATCAGAAAAAGTAGGGTAAACATGAGGTTGTAGGGACCACCTTCCTGTGCAGTCACTAAGTGACAGTGGATAACAGATGCTTTTGGCTGAGGGCTCTAGGGAAACCAGGGTTGGTTTTACACAGAGCAATGGCAGGTAGTTAACAGAAATGACTGTGAGAAATGGATGGTCAGCCCTGAGATCAAAAACCACCAGACAGCACTTGTGATTCCCCAAAAGTTGCCTGAATCTGGTTAGTAAAGGTGGAGTCAAGTAGACAGTAAGTGGACTGGCTCCAGTTGGCAGCAGCAAACTTCAGCCCAGCTTACTGGTGAGCATTCTGGATGATATGACACTGACATCAGTAGGGTTTTCAATGGCAAATGATGTGAGCTGTCAGCAAACAGTGCTCTCAAGTTCTTTTCAAATGTATAATGTAGATGATGCCAGTCTTCCCTTTGCAGATGTACTGTTCCATTTAGAAGCCAAGGTTGAGTTCTAAGCACATTCCTGCTTCAAGTGATGAAGGCTAATCTCTTTCTCTATTTGTAGGACATTAAGGGCTCTAGACATTATGGAAGCATCCTTTTATGTTACAATGGGCATGCAGATCAGTGTTGAAAGACCCTTCTCTGGGTAGTGGTCAAAGGCAATGTGTGATTGGCTATCCAAGATAAGACACTCTTTGAAGCTAGTGGCCAGAAAGCTTTGTATAGGGTGGCAAGGGCAGAAAAGTGTAGTGAGAAGTGCTGGGTCTTTTCAAGGGAATCAAGGGTTCATAGAGTAAAAGGTCCATGGAGTGAAAGGTGCATTTAGTGGAGGGTCCATGAAGTGGAAGAACCAGAGAATAAAGGAACATATAGTGAAAGAGCCACAGATAAGAGTGGAGGGACAGTGAGGTCAGATGGTGAAGACCATGTGCTGGATTTGAACTCTATTCTGTTTGCCAGTGGAAATGGGGAATAGATTACACAGAAGGAGAAGAAAATAAAGAGTTTATGTAGACAGAGATAAGGAAAGAATTTCCTCAAAGAAAAATCCAAGGAAGGAAGAAAAGAGAGAATGGATTGTAGGGAAAGGAAACAAATACCCACCATAACCATCAATGAAATTCCCAAACCCTACACAGACTAAAGAATATTGAATTTCTGAACTCTTCAAGGTCCTGCTCTTTCTACTGAGCCAAAACTTAATCTCTTTCTCTTTTCACTTTGCTTCTAAGTCTAAATAGACTTATTTTAGGCAATTGTAATGAACTAGGTTAGAGTTGAAACCACCTCTTATTTATTGTTCCATCCCCATTGCCCAAGATTTTATAATCTTTCACAACATATGTGGAATAAACATATTACATTTATAGCATATTACAGGTACCTGCTTTGTTGAATAGAGAAAAATGAGCACATTCTCTCACATTTCCTGTCTTAACCCATTTAGAAGCCACGGGGGAAGAAGTTCTAGTTAGCCAGATCTCAAGAGACAGATCTTAAACAGTCACATTTGAGATGACAGAAATATATGGATTGCTTCTAATATGAACCCCAAAGTCATTCCACTGGAGGATTTGTGATATACCCCCAAATGCTTTGTTTCCCACAAAAGGACCATTCACTGCCCCAAAGAGGTGAGTCCATGCTCCACTACGTAGCTGTTTTTGCTGATGAAACTTATTTACATTCCCTGCTCCCACTGAGAACATTTCCTCATATAAGATTCAAAATGATAGATCTGTCATGTACTAGGGAGCTTCATTGTCTCTTGGGGAGAATAGAACAGATGCTAAATTCACTTGTGTCAGGGTCTGTGGCAACAGGGCCCCAGAACAACTGCATGTAGACATGCTGTTCTAGTCAGGGGTCTATTTGTGGAAGTCCTATGAGTAGGGAGAGCCATTCTTAACCTAAACTCCTCTTTCCTGGGAGCCCAAGAAGTTGTATGTGGGTTATCCAGACACATGGTCTAGTCTCAGAGTTCAGAAAAGGGCTCTCGAGTCTCCCATGTTGGCAGGATCAAGGCCCAAGTTCTGGTTGGAAAAAAATGGAAGCAGCCACCCTTCCTTCAGCAAACACTCATCAAATGGCTAGGAGAGCCAGCAACCTTTCAAGTGCTGAGGGCACACAGAAAACAATGTGGTCTTTGCCTCTCAAACCAATAGTCATCATTGGAGAAACCACTCAAGCAGTGACCAGAGCTGTGGGAGGACTTAATCTATTGTCAGTACTAAGGAGAGAGGTTTGGTCAATAAAGTGCTCCTGAAAAGGGAAGATGAACATATACAAGGAGTTGTGTTAGAACAAAGTTCCTGTCACCATACTGGATGGGAAGATGAAGATGGGGGGTGGGTTTGCAGCCTGAAGATGGGATCCAGAATCCAGCCCGGAGGTTTCATTACTGACTTCACTCTTCTCTTCTTGCTGCAACCATTTCCTTCTCCCATGAGTCTTCCTGCTACAGAGAGAGGAACAGCTAGTATTTCTAGTTCAACACAGGGCTACTGCTATACTATCCTCCCAGCCTGTGATGGTAAATGGCAGCTGGTCCCTTGGCTGTCTGGGTGCCCACAAGTCAAGTGGGGACACCATTTTTGGAAAAGTCTCTGCTCTGTGATGAAAATATCCCAGGGTGTTGTTGGGAAAGCGGCCCTGGTTTTGGCTTGAAGGTTGCAGCCTCTGACACATCATTCCTCTTTCCCCCTCATTCCCTTCTTCTGTAGGGAAAGGCATTGCTCTATTCTAGCCTCCTCTGCTTCCGAGACCAACATTTTTGATGCCAGAGGCTTAGACTTTGTGCCAAATTAGATGTTGCTAATCATATCCAGTCACAGTACTGGAAAGCAGCTCCTTAACCACACATACTACTTCTGATCAGAGGCCACCTTCAGTGAGGAGATTCACCCTGATGAAAGAGGCTGGGCCCTTGCCTTGTTCAAACCAGTTGTAATCATTCTAACCACACAGCCAATCTCTGTCACTCCAGTTTCACAGAAAGTGATACCAAAGTGATCTCTAGATATTTGATCCTCACGGGCAACTTTGCTAGTGGAGTTCTGGAGTCCATGCCAGATGATTTTGGATGAAGAGCAGTTTTTCTGTAAATTGTGACCCCGTCTGTCAACTCATGTGCTAAAAGAGGAAAATAGTAGTGCCCTCAGAAAATGAATGACCATTATTTGGTACCAGGTGCTGTGCTAAGCATAGTACACCTATTACTTCACTGAAGAGTAAATCAGGAGAAACTAAGTGATTAGTCCTAATACAGAGAGCTTGGAAGAGATGGCATCAGAATTTGAACTCAGGTTTGACTCAAAAATTCAGTCTTCTTTTTTTTTTTTGTTTTTCTTTTGCCCCCTTTCCCATTCCTCCCCCCCAAAAAAAATTCATATTCTTCTCACCACCCTAATGGTAGGTATCTACCACAGTGATTACCCAAATATTTGGGGACTCATTGTTCTGGTAAAACTACTTTGGTACAGGGTACCTGCTTGCTTTGCCTGTGTTGTTTCTTTTACTGACTCAGAGATCAAGTCTCTCCAGCAAAGATTAAACAAAGTAGATATTCCCTCAATTGCTCAACCACAGAATGCATTTACCTTCATGTACATACACCACAGTGAGATTGAAAGAACATACACTAAGTGTATCATGTTTTATAGCTTACAAAGCAATTTCACACATGTTATTTATATCTAATCTTCCTGTTAATTATTAAGGAAAATCATCACTGTTATTTTATTTTAGCTTAATTTTTTTTTTATTTTGAAGTAATTATACAGTCACATGAACATTCAAGGGTCTCTTTTACCCTTCTCCCAGTTCCCCCTAATGATTACATCTTTTGTAGTAATATCAGAACCAGGAAATTGACCTGAACATCACATGTACATGTAGAGTTTATCATGTATGTAGACTCATGTAACCACCATAGCAAAAATAAAAGCCAATATCAGACTGTCATCTACCAATTGGCTCCATTTAAATTACGTTTCCAATGTCAAGACAAAAGAAAACACACACAAACACATCAAGAGAGATGAAGATATTTGCTCAAGGTCACACAAGTTATAAGTGATATGTGACTACAGGCCATGACTCCAATCAAGTGTATCAGGTTGTTGTGAAGTTACTGGTAGGGTTAGGAAGTGACTCAACAGATGGAGATCTCAAAAATGCACTGAAAATACTAAAAATAGTTGGCTTCCTTGAAGGAAGAAAAACTGCCATTGCAAGACTACTCTCTCCCATCTTCACTCTTCATCTGAGTTATGTGAATTCCTGGCAGGCACACTGACTCTTTACACCATGTTCTCCTTTTGGGTCTGGCACAACTGTGGTATTTCATGCATTGTAGTTTAGGGAGATCTTGCCTGACTCTAGTTCTGGATTCCAGCTCAGCAGCCACCCCCAACCCCCAGTGTTCTCATAGGTTTTTCATAAAATGAGTAGTGACCAGGCATTTCCTGAACATTTGTCCCAACTGCCATGTTTTTCACAAGGGAAGAGAGTTCAGAGTTCTTGATTGCTGAAGAATCCTGCAGATGTTATTTGGCCAAGCAAGCATTCTTGGTATATGACATTTAAGGGAGAAAACATATTATCATCATTGGTCTGATTCAGGAGCTCCTCATTTCTATTTGAACAACTGCACATTTTCGAACAGTCTTGGTTCTAAATATTATCCTGCTCCAATCATTCCCACATCTTTATAGAATAGTTATTTTATTGATAATAACTGCAATGTCAGGCACCCTAGTAGCCTTTTACACCTATGATGCCATTTATTCCTTGCAAAAATGTTATAAGATAATATCACCATGATACTATTTTATCAATAGTACACTCAAGGAGGTTTTCACAGTAGCCTGGGTTTCATGGAGTAAACAGAAAAGATACCAATGAATGTGGATCTAATTGACCCCAGAGTACTGTCTCTCATTTCCAAACCATGTATGTACCTTTGTTTTTGTTATATAAAATGAGGTTGACTCACCTGTCTTCATTATTCTATGATAAATACAATAAACCCTAGAAATTAACACAAGATAGAGCCAAAGGAGAACTACAAAAGATAGAGAGGAGAATATAGTGGTTAGGGACCCTAGGGCTACTAGGAGAAACACAATGGTAGAGTTCTATGACTTTCAACATAACAGAAAAAGGGCCTAAGTCTCCATATCTCTTTATGTGTGGTTGAAGAAATAAGGTGATGTGGGTAGGCTCATTTCTACTCTGGGTGGAACAGAAGTCTTACTCAAAGAAAACTCTGGTTAGTCCAGCATAAACAACAAAGTAGAATGAGCAGTAAGTTGATGATAATAAGCACCTAAACAAAGTCCTCTCTATCTTTGCTGACCTTGAGACTTCCGTCTACTTATGCCTGAGAGGTTAAACATCAATAGTAGGGAATAGACAGGAGCAGCATCTCACAACAGTAAACAGCTATCCTAGGAAGAATTATTTGCCATGTAAAGGCACCAGGTGACCTGATAGCTTTGGTGGGGAGAGAGTGGAAAGTCATCCTATTTAAAGCAAACTGTCTCAGAAAAATTCTTAGTCCTTGGACCTTTCCTCAAAAAACACAAACTACCAAAACTCAACCAAGATGAAATAGATAGCATGAATAGTCCCATAACTATTAAAAAATAAATTCATAATCATTAAGCAAGGCTTCATAATCAAAGAATAGAGGCACATACTGGTGGAAAATCAAAAGGACCCATTGCAGTGTATTTCTTTACTTTTATTTCCTCTTTCTAGGCCCATTCCTCTTTTCTCAAAATACCTATACCTGTTGTTTATGCAAAGTTTCATTTGAATAGACAAACATTCCAAATTGGAAATGTTTTAGTGAAGCTCATCTTCCTCCCCAAACTTCTCCTCCCACTTATTTTTCTCTAAATTAATTGATGGTACAACTTTCCCTTCACTCATCTGCTCTAGTTAACTGCTCCTTCCTTATGTCTCATACTTAAAATCTAATCAACTGTTTCCCTGAGGTCAACATTTTTTCCTTTACTTTTAACCACATCCCAAACTCTTTAACCACATGTTTTCATCTTTATCACCCTTACTTATCTTTTGGATCTCAACCTAACCATCATTTCTTTCTACTATGTTTAAACTAGAAATGCTACTGGGTTCAACCAGAGCACTCTTGCTTTCTGACAGAGATACTAGTTCATTTTATTTCACTCTTTAGTTTCACCTCTACACTGTTAAAACTAAGATCCTCAACCTTAATTACACATAAGAATCACCTGAAGAGCTTTTTTTTTTTTAAGGGTAAACTTTTGACATTTTATTTTTTTTTTAATTTTTAAATTTTATTTCTAAATTCTTATAAGTTCTTACATAAGTAAATAAGGTAAATGGTTACTGGTATGCCTTCCCTTCTCCACCCTGCACCCCCTTGTGTTTACTCAGTCCCTACTCTCACTCTCATTGTTCTTTTTTTGGTTTATGTTGGGTCATTGGTCCTTTGGTTATGTAGTCTTTAGTTTTGTATCGGGCAGCGAGTCCTTGTTGATTTGGGGTCTATCGGTGTCTTCTAATTGCTGGCTCCAGTATAATCTCCTTGCCATTCTGCTATCTCTGCACCTCATTTCTCTGACCTCTGGCTTTGGGGATCCTTTCCACCAGCCATTGTCAGTGAGGAGGTTTCTCAATGAGGGCAGGCGTCCACTGATGGACCTTGCAGGTCATCTCCTCTCCGGCCATTTACAGATTTACTGTGAAGTCAATGCCCTGATTCTGCAGGCAGCTCCTCTCCAAGGCTTGAGGAGGGACCATGTTTCCTTGGGTGGTAAGATCCACATTGGGTTTTGATTCATCAGCTTCTGGTGAAGCCATAGATGAAGGTCTATAGGTCTTTACCACGTCATTTCTCCATTCCAGCATCTACTATCTTTCTGAATGATCCTTTTTCTGAGTCCCACACACGTGCATGCGCAGGCTCTTTTCTGGCCCCTCATTCGTTCTATGTCTCTGTGTGCACATTTATGCTGTTTGTCCTCCTGTGAGCTAAGTGGAATGAGGGTGAAGCAGCAAGGGTGTCATCTCCCCCCACCCCCGCTATTCCTGGATCAAGGATGGATCCAGTCTTGCCCGTGCGCCAGTCAGGTCCAGGGGGCCTGGCCGGCCCCTCTGTCCCCCTTACCCGCCAGGTCGACAGCAGAGGGGCCCAGTGGGTGCTGTAAGGTTGTTGAGTGGGTGCAGCCGCTGGCCTAGGTTCGCCAGCAGCTGTGGGTGCCTGCTGATCAGGGCAGGCGCAGATCCCACCCAGAGAGCTTTTGAAAAAGTAGTAATGCCTCTGCCTGCCATACTTGTTTTTCTGATTTAAGTTACTTCACAGGTAGCATGGGCACTGGAATAATCTTAAAGTTCTCCAGGTGATTTTCACATCTGTCTAAGTTTGAAAATAACTGTTAACAAAGCTTCCAAGTCTATCTTTTGACTACTCTAGTTCCATTTCCCAAAGTAGATCCGTACATATAGCAAATGTACAAATACCAACTGAATGGGCAAGAAATGAAATTTCTCTCTATATTCCTGGAAATTCTTAGGTCACAATGTCTAGGAATCTTACTAGATACAGACAATGATTTACCTCTGAAGAGGGTACAGCTCCCTGCCCATGTGGATGCAACCAGGTCCTTCACAGAGCTGACCATGGTCCCCTTTAACCTGACTGACCTGCTAATCTGCTTTTCTGGGCAGAGGTTCCAGAGTGATGGACTGGCTTGAACACTTTTCTCTCATGCCCACGGGCCTTGCACATCAAGCAACCAGAGTTTAGGTTTGGCAATAGACCTTTCCTTTAGGGTATAAGTCAGGATGTCAGATTCAGTGATTTGTGAATGGAATCTACAGTATACAGATGCCAGTACATGTGTTTGCAAAGTGACTGCTGTGTTGTTGCCAGCTGTGTGTACTAGGCAGCAGAACAAAAATCCCGTTGCTGAAGACAATCTGATCACAAATAGCTGGAAAAGTGTGCACAGCTGTTCCTTGCTCAAGCCTGTCTTATTACAGGCAGATGTTCTTATTGTCTCAAGTTAGGGTGAAAAAAAAAATTAAAATTTGCAGGCAGAAAAGTCAAGTTATTTCCTACCACATAAATGATTTGAAAAGTATTTTCTGAATAGAAAAAAATTGAAATCATTTGACATGGGGCCAGAATAGCAGATTTGTAGGCCTCAGAGACAATACTTACTTAGCTCAATGACCTCATTCTACATGTAACAATGTTTGTATATGAACACAGAAAAATTAAATGCTCAAGGTTTAGGGTCAAATGACTTGCTCCTGGCAGAGGCAAGAATAGAACCCATTATGACTGGAATAGGATTAAACAAGTAGTTTCAAACCCTCAGCATTTTCAACAAGTAAATAATAACCATTCCTTTATGCATGCATTTGAAAGCCTTTAATGGTCACTTGCTATAAACTAGACTTTGAACAAAGCACCAGGAATTCAAAGATGCAAGGACAGAATCCTGTCTTGAGGAAGGAACAAAAAGAAATAAGCAAAATCAGAGCAGTAATGATTTGATAGTAGCATTACATATAGTGTTACTGAAGCATGGTGAAGAGATCCTTAAGTCTGGGGTAGATGTTGGGAGAAGGAAACAGACAATATGATTGAAATGGTATAAAACATGGATAGGAGTTAGAATATGGAGAATTTGAATGGGTAGTGCTTTTAAGAAGCAACTTGGTAAAACAGACACACAGAGAAAATAAATGGGTGAATCACACTAACTTTGAAGTAGAAACAGCAATTTAATGATATATGATTCAAAACCCATAAGCAGTAAGAAAAATATTGATAATAATAATGGCATAAAATCTTACAAAAATAGTAAAAAATAAGAAGACAAAAAATGCTATGAAAAAACCAATTTAAATCACAAAAGCTTGATATGATTAATATCCTCAATTGAGAGTACAGTTTTGAAAACAGAAGAAAAGGATTAAAAATTTGACTAGTACAATTCACAGAAAAAGAGATATAAAAAGCTCTTCAACCAACTTATAATCAGAGAAACACAAATTAGAATTATGCTGAGAGTGAAAATTTCCAGATTGACAACATACCTTGTTGGCAAGATTCTGAAGAGACAGTATGACTATACAAGCACTATGAAGGGGAATTTGGCAATATCTTGCAAAACTACACATGCATTTACCTTTTGAGCCAGCAATTCCACTTCTAAGAATCTATTCTGATGATTAGAATAGGAAATAGAATAATAGTTTTGCACAAAGATCCTCATTACATTACTTCTTAGAAGAGGAAAAAATATTAGAAACAATGCAAGCCTATCTATATGGAAATAGCTGAGCAATATATCTTCATCCAAGGGAATATAAAGTAGGTATAAAAAGTAAGAAATCTATTACTATGTGAGTAATATCTATATTTATTGTAAAGTGAAAAAAGGGCAAAATGTATTTAGTATATCTCCATCTATGAAATGGAGTATATCTCCATCTTTTTAGTATATCTCCATTTTTTTCATCTGTGAAAAGGCAGACATCTGGATGGGTGCATATAAACCCAAACAAATTTTACTAGAATTAAGAAAAAATGAAAGAATAAGCCTTTGTTAAAATTAAAGTAAAGAACGGGCCAAAATGGAGTCATTCATTCCAATGTCTGTACTCATACTTAACAGCTAATATCACTGTAATCTCAGACTCTCCCAAAAGTATAAACCTAAACCATTCAATTTGTAGTTTCCTAATTGGCCACAGTGATCTAATCTGCATAACAAGACTTTCCTGGTTTCACCTGAGGAAGGACTGCTTTCCCTAAAAGAATCTTTTCTTTTACTGTAGTCTCTGTCCCACCCTTTTTTTGTCTATAAATGTCCTTCATTTTGTATAGTCCCCCTTCCAGAATCTAGATGAGTTGTCACCCAATTCATACATTTTTTTAAAGTGTCAATTCGATTTCTAAATTTGTGGATTTTGCTTTTCAGCACCATGATTACTTTTATTATTTTTATTGACTATGTACATTTTATTCTTACATCATTGCATATTCCATAGTTCTCCCACCACCATAATTACTTTGAAATTAAAAGGGAGAAAGTAGTGTAGATTTATCCAACTACACGGTGTTTTGTTTACTTTAATGTTATTAATATTTACATAGTTAAAGAAAATATTACATTTTAAAATATTCCCTAAAAATCTAGGGAATATAAAGCAGAATACCCAAAATATGTGTGTATGTGTGTATACATATATTGGCATACATAGCTACATTTATAAATGTATAACCATGTACATAGATAACTACAACTATTCCAAGAAACTTTAAAACACCACTGATCCACAGTAGATTTATAACTTAAAGACAAAAAAAAAGCAAAACAAAAATAAATTAAAAATAAACTTTACCCTGTCTTTAGGAATAATTTCATCTATGGAAATATGGGTTCTCTATTCTAGAAACTGTGAATATGATGGAATCATAAATATCAATTCTGAGATTCATTAACTTGACCACCTTGTCCTCATAGCAGCCACATGAGGCTTATGGACCAGATTCACAATAATGTACCTTTAAAAGGAGCTCCTATTTGGTACAAAATTCTATACAGGGGACTTCTGATCTCATTATTATTGAAAATTCACCTGTATACTCTCAGTTCCAGTGCTTTCCTAATGCTCAATTCGGTGTCAACCCACTTGAGTAATAATAACACAGGCAAAGATCTGGAGGACTAGCCTTTGTGCCTTCCCACTTCCTTTCAGGAGGAGGCTCCACCACCTGGCAGTGGTCCCCATAGCTTTTCTGTTCATATTTCCCTTAGTCCTGTCTCAGTTCTGGAAGTACTTGGTAACCTTGTCTTGAGTTCTTTATTACCCTTACAACAGAAATTGAGACTGATTTGTTAAAGGCTCACCCAAAGTAACCCTGATTCTCAAATAATCACTAGTTGCCAAAGCACAGTCAACTTCCCTCAAGTTACAAAAGCTGGAAGATGACTCCCAGCCCACCCAACCCACCACTTTTTGCTTTGCTCCAAACCCTCCCCTGTACCAAGGCTCAGCGTACTGCAGCTAGCTTTTATCAGGGCACACTGTATAATGTCCTTTCCTTCTGACTACAGACTTTTCTACCTCCCCTCCACTCAGCTCAGTGCCATCTGCCTTAGCCTATCCCACCTATTCTAGAAATTCTGCCCACCCAAATCACTGATATCATCATTACCAGACCTACAGATCAGTACATAAAGACCCCCCAAAGTGACTTTCCACATTTTCCCCTCTGTTGGCTTGGGCAGACTGAGGTGAGATATTTGGAAAGTAGGTGCTCAATGAAGGGTGGGCTGTAGGAGTGGGCCCAAGGTCAAAGGAGCTGCATTGCTGAGTGACCACCTGAAGATACGTATGTGCCAAATGCCCAGCATGAACATGCACTCTGACTTCATGTGAGCAACAGACATACCTCATGCTCAGTACTAAAAATCCGTTTTCGTGCTGTTAGTTCCACACCTTGTAGGCTTCTGCAGCACCTGGTCATGGTGACTCTAGTCCTGATGATTGGTTCCCCACACCTGAATTTTACTTTCTTAGCCAGGGTCATTCTCCCCTGACCACTGCCCTCCCCACAGCCATGAGCAGAATTGCCCACAGTCAAGGACTATGGGTCCCTAATGTGGTGCGGCTAACATGGCTTAACTGAAGCCCTGCTGATGCTCTGTCCTGACCCTGTGGCCATTTGAACAGAAATGGAAACCTAAACCCCTGTGAATGGTATCTGGGAACATATTTGCATGATTATATCAGCTTTAGGGTCAGAGAGGGACTGGGTGCAGCTATGTGAATATTTGGATATCCCTGATCTAGCTATCATTTATTTATTTCTCTTTGATGAGTCAGTTCAATTTCCACAAGTATATATGCTTACAGAGGGATGATGGATCTTGTCTTCTCTGTACTAGTATGCACTAGTTCTAGGCATGAGTTTTGAAGAGGTAGAGTCACTGGACTGGGGGGTAGAGTCCTAAGTTATGACTAGGAAGTGATACAATGTATCCCATTGTCCTTGATCAGGGCACACCTGAAATTAATTTCTTGAAGAGTATGACAGACCCTGTCTCATAAATGCTCAGAGGTTGTCTAAGAAATGTCATTGTTCTGGGTGTCACTAAAACTAAGTGCGGCTAACACGGCTCAGCTTCTGGGTAGCATATGGAGGTTGTCCAGGAAATGCTATATATATATAGCATATATATATATATATATATATATATATATATATACTATATATATATATACTATATATATATATATACTTTTTTTATGTCATTAACTCTCTAAAGAGGATTAGCCAGACTTGTTTTTGACCTCTTATCACCAGTATTTTGTAAACACGGTACACCCAGAAATATACAACCTGAATCCTCTATGCTGAGGGAATCTAGGCTTGAATGGAGCACTGGGGCCACACATACAGTGTTAACTGACTGTAGGGCCTGTCCTGGCATACTCTGGTACAATTAAAAGAGCAAGTGGGGGGAAGGGGCAGAGATTCTGTAAGGAGAGGCATGGGGAGCAGAATGGGAGACACTCCAGAGAACCCTTCACAACCACATGAACAGAGAGAGCCTCACTCAGGTGCACCCCATCAGCCCAGGGGTATTGAACCACCCCTCCACCTCAGTCATTAAACACTGATCTGGAAAAATGCATTTAAACAGGACCTGAGCTGCCCTTTGGGAGCTTCCTGGGTAAGACACAGTAGAGTAGTCCAGTCTGAAACCTGTTTTAAAATCAGATAAGTGATCTGAAGATCAGGGACCCAGAGCGAACCAGACCATGAGCCCACCTTCCTCCTTTCACAAGTGAGGGAAATGAGCAGAGGTTGTGCAAGGAAGGCTAGCACCCAGGTCCAACCCTTGTCTGTTCTGTTCCAACACACACACATACACACACATATACATTCACACTCCAGCAATGCCCTTGGGACAGTCCATGTTGAGAGCAAGCAGGGGTTACAGAGCATGGATGAATATCAAAAGAGCTCCCTCAGGCCTCCACCAAACTGTGCAGGCATCTGGAAAGAATTGTGTTGTGGTCTAGGCTGGAGAGCGTGTTTAGAAGGACATTTTCCTGTAATAGCCCCCTTTCTCAATAGGCACATTATAGTGGTTCTGAATCTGTTTTCAAGGTCTAAAATGTGTCCAAATTCACACTGACTTGGGAAGAAGGGGGAAAATACTGTGGGAGGGAGTGAACTGCCAAGGGAGGTATAGCCTGTCCTAGACAACTGTCACAACAGCAGGTAGAGCAGATGCACTCCAGCCTTCTGGGCAGCGCACTGGGCTCTGGCAAAGCTCCTTTAGGGGGCGCCTTCGTCAACCCAGCCGGAACCAGAAAGCCTGCATTCATATGTAAATACTGGGGGTTGAAGCTTCCCTCCTTCCTCGAAAAGAGGTTGCTCCATTTTCCTTTCCCATCCCAGGCAGATGCGCAGAGAGCAGAGCGGAGCTATGAGAGAAACGTACACCCCCAAAGGATGCGTAACGGAAAGAAACCCTGTCTGAGGAGAGATCATGGATTCACGTGAGGTGAAGAGGGCGATGATTGATGAGTTCCCTTCCCAATAAATCTCCCTAACCCCTACAGCCTACTAGCAGAGATAGGCAGCAAGGATTACTTCTGTTTCTCTCTGTGTCCTGGGCCCTGCTCTCAATGAGAGAAAAGCCCCGCTGGACTTCCTACTTCCTCTTCATATCAGTGCTCTTAGCCTTGCCTCTGATTGAGCGGTAGGTGAGAGTGAATCCAGATCGAATGTGCTATAGGCAAGATGTTCGCTGCATGCTCAGCACTTGATGGGCGTGGTTAAAGTTAACAGTGTCTGACTGTGTTTTGCCAAGAGGAGGGGAGAATCATGTTCTGTCACAGACTCCCCAGGGAAGCACTATTTTCTCTCTCCCACTCCTGAGAGTGAGGGGGAGCTGGGTGGCAGAACCAAGTCTCGCTCTGCCAGCTTTTCTGCTGTATGCCACATCAGCTTGGACCTGTCAGGTCTACCAGAACGCTGGGATTTTCTCCTCCAGATGGTGGCTGCAGTTATGAGTACTGTTGTCATAGCTGTCACTTTCAGCTGTACCCACGCGCTGTTGTGGATTTTGACTGGTCTGAGATCACACATGACACCCTGTCACGTGGGCTATCTAAGGGGTGCTTCTAAATTTTGTCATCACCATGTCAGGCCCCAGCTGTTTCCATTGTAACTCAACATCACGATGGTGGATAAATAGGAGAATTGCCACCATCTGTGCCTTAGTCTGTATTCTTTTACCCCTGATTCTCAAGAACCTCGGGTTTCTTTCCTCAGCAAGAGCTAATTTTGGCCACCATGCCTTACTACGGGGTCTTAAGTCTAAGCCCTTGAACCGAGTGTCCACCTATAGTCTTCTGGCAAAAAACTAAAAATATTTACAAGTTTATAATGGCATTTCCCCCCAAACGATCATTTCTATACTCACAAGAGGAAAAAACAAACAAACAAACAACAGTAATAGAAGGAAAATAATGCATTTGTAACAATTCCATGCATCAGGGGAAACTTCTGAGCTACAAAAGAGGCACGGTTTTCTGTGTCTTCCACACCACTGAAATGTCGTGGGAACAAGAAAATAGAAAAAAGTGGAAGTGTTAAATAAAATAGCAACAAAACATGGTGCTTTAAGTCCATGACTTAGAACTATGACCCAGTCCAGGCTGAATCAGTCACTCTTCAGTGAGCCAGCTTCAAGCAATATGGAAAAGGGAAACAAAGAGGCTGAAGTGAGAAAAATACAAACTTAAATTTATTTATTTTACATTTCCTTCAACAACAACAACAAAATTAAGACTTTTGGCAGAAAAGGAGTGAATTAAGAGGAGGGGAGAGCTGACAAATCAAGGGTATGCTAAGCTATCCCTCGACTCCCCAGACCATCTGTAGGTCTGTTGTAGAATGGAGAGCACAGATTGTGGAGTGCCAAGTTCATGTGATGTTGGTTTCATTTTAACATTTGAAAAATAAAGAGCTTAGCTGAATAACAGAAAACAACAGACTGTTTTAATTGAAGCTAACCCTTTGCCCATTTTTTCATCCATAACTTATAAAGTGTTGTGTGATTAAATTGTCTTTTTCTTTTCTCTTTTCTATTTGGTGAGATGATTGCTTTCATTCTTTGCTGTTCCTATTTCCATGGGAGGGACAAGGAGTGGGCAGTGGCAAGGTCTGGGCAGGAAGTCTTGCCGTGAAAGTGGCCAGTGGGTAAGTCTGAGGATGCAGCCTCCCAAATCCTCTCCTACTCCTGGGTCTGCTTCCATTGGCTCTGTGATCTGGGGTGAGCCATGGCCCTTCCACACAAAAAATTAGCCATTTTACTCTTTGTCTTTTAAATTGTTTATCCTAGTTTGTCTTTGTTGTTTCATTTTTTTGACATTTTCCTTTTAGATTTTGTTTGGGTTCCATTTCTACTGTCTTATGTGTTACTTCTATTTTCATTTGAAAGTTATACTGAGGCTTGTGTATGTAGGGTAAATAAGTTTTTAGGGGTTTTGCCCTTCTGCCATTAGTCTCTATGACAAGTACCCATGGTATTGTGCTCTCCCCATGATTGTACATGCCTGGTCCAGAGTGTGTGCAGGTGTGAATGGGTATACTTGGGTCTAGGAGGAGGCAATAGAAGGGTGGAGTCATTCTGGGGGAAGGGAGAAGGAAGGAGAGAGGAGAACTTGAGAGAGAAATTTAAGTGGCTGTTTCTTTGCTGTTCATTAAACTCTAAGGTGAAACTCTGCAAAGATAATTTCAAAGGTTCTGATATTCTTTACCTGCTACAACCAATGATGAATCTATCCAGATTGCAATGGTTACACTATGTATGATGGACTATAGTAGATGGACTATATTTGTGGTCCATTGGATAGTTTAATATAAAACTTGTTTTGGTGGGTCACATTTTTACTCTTCTCCTCCATGTTATATAATTTAGGTATTTTTTTTTTTTAATCTCTAGATTTTTTTTTTTTTTTTGCTGTTTTGCTACCATATACAATTCCTTTAGTATCTCTTTCAATTAAAGCTTGGTATTGACATAATCTTTCAACTTTTGTTTTTCAGTGAAGCTCCTTACTCTTTTTTTCTTTTTGTTTTTGATGTTATACTGCCAGAATAAGATATTCTAGGTGGGAGAAAATCATTTACTTTGAGCACTTTAATTATTAATGCCATTCCCTTCATGCCTGTAATGTTTCCACTGAGAAGTCGATCATCTAATATGTGTTACCTTATAGGTTACTTCTCTATCTGTCAGTGTTTTTGGTATCCTTTCCTTATCATTAGATTTCAACAGCTTAATTATATGCATCTTGGTGTATGTTGACTCATTATTTTCTTTGGAACTCTTGGGGTATGCTGGGTAGATGTCTTGCTTTGTTTTCTAAATTGAGTTGGTTCTCAGCAATTCTTTACATAAAATTTCTATGTTCATCTTCTCCTCATTTCCTTCTGCAACATACTGTAATATGGATATTATTTCACTTTAGATTACCCTAAAGAGTTTTTACATTGTTTTCATTTCTTTTTACTCTTTATTCTCTTTATTGCTCTCTTTCTGTGCTCTCTACCACTGTGTACTCAAGCCTGCTGATTCTCTCCATTACTTACTTTGTCTGCCACTGAGGCCATCTATTGTACTCTTAATTCCATTATAGTATTGATTTTATTTGTAGGAGTCTTATATTTCCTCTATCCTCATTTTTTCCTATTTTTGACTAGACATTTTCCTTAATTTCACAAATATGGTTATAACTGTTATGACTTATAATTCCTCATCAGATGGATTTCACAGTTCTGCTGGATTGAGACTTTTTCAGGGTGTGTGTGTGCATGTGTATGTGTGTGTGTGTGTGTTATTCTAGTATTTGTGGTGTCTTCTATCTTCTCATTTTTAGATTTTATTGGTTGTAATAGGAAGCTTCCTTTTCTTGTCTTGATGAATTGGCTTTATATTCTGTTGACAGATAGAGCTAAGTATAATTGTAGATGTTTACCTAGATCATTAGGTGTGTGTTATTTTATTCAATGATGCTTCTGCATGTGTTTAAATGATCAGAGCACTGGTGTTGATAAGGAGTAGTAGGTAGGAAGCAGGGAAGTACTGAAAGGTTAACTCCAGTGAGCACCAAATGTTAAATACTTCTAGAGTGCTACAGTCACCAAAGTGATAAAGTGGTGACCCCTTCCTCTACACCAACTCCTCAACTGAAAAGTCTCAAATCATCCTGTGATAGACTCAACCTCTGAGCAGAAGTTGAAAAATAGATGTAGCCCTGGATGTGTATGATGGTAGAGTTACTAGCAGAAGATTTTTCTTTGCCTTTTGAGCAAGGAGCTTACACTGAGTTGCTTTCATTGTTAAATTTCAGGTACTTCAAATTCTGGTTAGTTGAATATTTGATTATTATGTCAGTTTTGACCATGGGTGGGGTTAAGGTGGATGTTTTACATAACACAGTTTAGGTGTGAAAATCATAGCCTCTTCTGTAAGGAGACACAGGTGAAATAATGTCATCTTCCCAGTCAGTTTTCCCTCCTACTGTTCACTGTTGGAAGCCACAGGCTTGAGTCAACAATCACTACCTGCACCCTTAGTACTATAGTCCTCCAGTGACATCCTACACTCAACTCTGTGTAACCCCTTCTCCAATATAGTCCTCAGATGTGGTGGTGTGTTCTTGTGCTTTGTAGCAGAGAGGCTCTATACAGAGAGGCTCTATATAGCAGCTACCCTTCCCCCTCAAGTTTGTCACTGAGTATCCTTCCAAGCTTACATTAATTGTAGTTTTTCTTAACCCTTTCTTTGGTGCAATCTCTCAGAACAACTCTCATCTGTTTTTGTTTAAGTATAATTTGATTGTTAATATGTGGAGGAAGTAAGTCCAGTATCTTCTCTCTGCTGCAACCTTGCCAGAACATTATACTTAAATTGTTATGCTTATTATTGTTCTTATACTTGATAATTACTTCTCAGAACTATATTGTATTAAATTAATATGGAATCAATATCAAATTAAATTTGAGTCATGCTTGAACCAATCTTACTTTAGCTCCAATAGCAATAATCTTTCCCCCTCTGTTTGATAATTAAGATTGGGTAGAAATAGGCACTTCATTCACAGTGCTAAAAAATGAGTGATGACCAACCAGAAAATCCTTCGGGAGCTGAGAAGCTCCTTCTAGTCTTAATTCACCTCAGTCTGATAGATGGCATTATTGTCCTCATTCCTATTTGCTAACTTTTTCTATATTTACTTTGGCTCTTTGGAAATGTGAGAGTTGTCTTGGGAAAGATCTCAGGCAATTGGATGTCATACTAACCTGAGAAGATCGCTAGGCTATAGTTATTCATAAGGAGCTTCCATCAGAACCTAGGAACAGTAAGGTGAACAGTAACAATATCCTAAAAGGAAGGAAAAATATTGAGAGGACCATGTTTAAAATAGAAGATGATTCAAGGGGCCACCAAGAAATAGATGAGTTCAGCCACTTGCACAAGAGATTGTTCTAAGATGATTAAATGCCACATTGAGAATACACACTGGAGTCCACAAAACCCATACAGACAGTAAAATGATATTAAAAATGAGTGTGTACTTCATGCATATGGTCTAAAAGTGTTTTCATAGCTATTATTGTATTTGCTAATTGCAACACCCTGAGAGATAAGCCACGTTATTTCTTTTTTTACACAAAATGCAAACATAGAAAAAATTCCTGAGGTTTTTCATCAGGCAAATGTAAGCTTACTTCAGATTTTGTCCTTTAACTTGCTTAACCTCTCTAAATCCTTCCAAGTCACTGAATATAAAGAAAGTTTCATTAATGACATACAGGACTGTTGTAAAATATGTAAGTCAATTAAAACAATGTTCAGATTTTTTTTTTTTTTTGGAGACTAGGTCTTGCTTTGTTGCCTGGGGAACTGCAGGCTCATGTTGCCTGGGGTATCACAGACTCAAGCGATCCCCAGCCTCAGCTTCCCAGGTGGCAGGGATTACAGGCGCAGCCGCCACAATACCCAGCTATATTTTGAGACTAGGTCTTGCTATTTTGCCATGGGAGGGTCTCGACCCCTGGGGCCAGTCTTGAACACAAGGACTCAAGTGATTCCTAGCCTTGGCCTCGCTCTGTAGGCTGCATTTAAAGACACGTGCCACCATGTCTGGCCTCAATGTTCAAAATTTAATGGCCACACAAATACACATACAGTAGTAGCTATTATAAAAGTTTTGAGAAAATTGATTTAATTTCATTTATAGTACACTAAATATAAATGGCTAGTGAAAGTATTGTACTTATTAAGGTTAACTTCCAAAACCTTCTCAGTATGTCATCTATAGCCACCAAAACCTAGGATAAGAAAAACATGAAAAGATATATGTGTAATAGCTGTCAATAAGGGACTAATGGAATAAACTTTGGTTTAGTCACACTATGAAGAAATTTAATGCAATAAAAAGAAATAAGAAATAGCTCTAAAGATTGTTATTGTGTAGTGGGTACTGTGGCTTATGCCTATAAGCTTCAGCCTATGAAGTGGCTGGGGCTAAGGATCACTGTTTGAGCCCCACTTGGGCCAACACTGGAAGACCTAGTACCAAAAAAACTAGCTGGGCATGGTGGCACATGCCTGTAATCCCAGCTACCTGGGAAGCTGAGGCTAGGGATCACTTGAGTCAGTAGTACCTGGGCAACGTGGGCCTGCGGTTCCATGGGCAAATAGCGAGACCTAGTCTCAAAAAAAAAAAAAAAAAAAAAAGTTATTGTGTGATCTCCAGGATACCAGGATATAGTTTGAAATGAATAAAGAAAGCTAAATATCATTTTACCACATCTTTGTACTGGATGAGTATGCATATTTGTAAATATCTGCCAAATTTGAAAATTATAAAAGACTTTCACTTTTGAAAAGCTGGAATATAAGTATGTCCCCATGTTCTTGCTGTGTGCATGTATATGCTGAACAATATATATATAAAATAAACATTAGATGACTCTGAAAAGTAGAGAGAAAGACTACCCCCTTGAACTCTTAGAAACCACATTGTGGTTAGTTATTCAATTTTTCTTTTGCTTTATATTTCTCAAGGAGATGAAGAAGATAGATACCTATAACTACCAATGGGCAAATAATATCCAAACAAACGCCTGCTGTCCTGAATTAGAGGACCATGAAAACAACAATGTATCAACACAAAATAATAACTTTATTCCAGCCAAAGACCTAAGAGAAAACAATGATCCATCCACATCCATACAAGCAGAAGTTGACAGAACTAGAAGAAGAAATGTGCATATTTACAATTATAGTCAGTCTTCAACATCCCTCTTTTGATTGTTGATAGAACAACTAGAGAGAAAATCCTAACAAATACAGAAAAACTCAGTGGAACCATTAATCAGTAGGATCTATTTGACATATATGGAATAGTTTATTACAACAACAGAATGCCCATTCTTTTTTTTTTTTTTATAGCTCTTCTAACCTTTTATTATAGCAGATTTGTCTACATGTGTGTCTTCTATTAAGAACAGGGATTTTCCACTTTTCTTTTATTTTATTTATTTTTTGGAGTTATCTATTTTTTTGTTTGTTTTTTTAATCTCTGAAAAGCAGAGTCTTTGTTTTTTTTATATGTATATTTATATTTATATTACATTATTCCATTATTGTGTACCCTGGGGCTTTCCCACTCACTGACACTTGTTAACCATCCTGATCTTTTGTGTTCTTCACCTCCCCCATCTTCTTCCCCCTCCTCCTCTCTCGCTCCATGGTTCAGTCCCATTGGTTGTTCTCATTCTTTCTTATTCTTTTGTTTGTTTTTCCCTATATCCATCATATAAGTGAGACCATCCTGTACCTCTCTTTTTCTTTTTGACTTATTTCTGCTAATATGAGTCTTTCTAGTTTCATCCAGGTTGCTGCGAATGACATGTGTTTGTCCTCCTTGATGTATGCGTAGTATTCCATTGTGTATGTTTGCCACATTTTTTTTTAGCCAATCATCTGTTTTGGGACATTTGGTTTGTTTCCAAATCTTGGCAATTGTAAACAGGGCTGCAATGAACATGCA
>PVHY01014889.1:14678-28113 GCA_004024945.1 Uropsilus gracilis | reverse complement strand
TTTGCCAGAATGGTGACTGGCTGCGCTTGGGTTCAGTGAACTCAAAGACCTGTGACTGACCGATGCCATCAGGGACCAGGTACTGACCCTGGTTTAATGGGTCCAGTGGTGGTGGGTAGGAAGGAGGAACTGAGCGGGCTGAGTTGACACCTAGAGAACATGAGAGATGAAAGGGAAACTATATTAGTTAAATAACAAGAGGCTTTTCAAATAATTCAGTGGCCACTTTGGGCAAACAATTCAATGCAGTCTATTATAGAGGATATAAACTAGAATTGTTAATCATTCAAGGAAAGAATTCCGTTCCCTAACAGATTTTGGAATGGTGTGGTATTTTCTGTATCACCACACATTTTTCCCATATAGTATGACTATAAAATTTGGGGTGTTTCCACCAGCTATTTTACAGATGAAGACATTAGTAGCTAGAGAGAAATGTCAGAACCAAAATCACAAAGCAAGGGGTAAATCCCACATCTTTGACTTCTCATTTTAGAACTTTTTCCAAGAGACCATTATCCGCTATTCAGTGCTTGGTCTTGTCTAAGTCTGCATTTAATGTTGAAAGACTTTGGTTTAACCCTCCTTAACTTCACATGGAAGCATCAAAAGCACCAGTTTCAGGCAAGTATTTTGTGGGAAATGATTTTCCAGAAAGCTAAGTTATAAATGATTCAGTGTTTTATACAAGGTTGTGATAAAATAGAGAAGTGACATTACTCATTGAGGGGGAAAGTAAACTCACCACTAGAAGGTAAGATTTATGAAAACACAGAGTAACCTTTAAAAGGAAATACTTCACTGACTTCTCAATTTTCCTCGAAGAGTTTGAAATCATTAAAGCAAAATCCACATGAATAAAGGATTCCAAAATCCAAGGGGCCTAAAATTAACTTAATCTTCATCTATATTCAAAGCACAGTATTTGAAATATACCGTACATGATTTAGAATGCTCCTATTTTGCTCCTAAATAACATGCACATCTGTTGACCAGTGTAGGAAAATATAACATTACAGGTTCTTTGTCCTTGAGATTTCAGTGCATTGACCTAGAAGAGGTAACATATTAAGTCATCACTAGTCTTTGACACTTACTGGGAAAGGACTAGTTCTTTCACAAAAACCAGTATGTTGTGTTGTTATTTTATTTTTGTTCTCTATTTGTTCTTTGGTTTTAGTGAGATATAATTGCCATATAACATTGTGTAATTATAGGGTATGCAAAGTGATATTTGATAAATCTATATGTTATGAAGAATTACTACAATAAGCTTAATTAGCATATATATTGCTTTGCAGAATTAACTTTTTTTTTTTGTGAGAACATTTAAGACCTACTCTGTTAGCAATACTTGGTATTCTCAAGTATACCATAATCAACTATAGTCATCATGTGTTACATTAGATATCCAGAAGTTCTTCATCTTTCAAGACACAAGTTTGTGTCTTTTGAACACCAAATTCCCACTTCCCCCAACCCAAGCCCTTGATAACTTTGTTTCCATAAGTTTGCCCTTTTTTAGATTCCACATATAAGTAATATCATACCGATTTTGTCTTTTTCTGCTCATTTATTTCACCTTCCATTAAAAGCCATCTGTTGTCATTGATGACTGAATTTCCTTCTTATGGCTATGTTTATACAAACATTTAAATTAATCCATTCATTGCAGGATGAAAAAGTGGTTTCCACATCTTGGCTACTATGAATAATGCTATATTGAACATGGGTGTATAGCTATCTCTTTGAGATCTTGATTTCATCTTCCATTATACATTCAGAACTGGGATTGCTGAATTAGATGAGAGTGTTTAAATCTATTTTCCAAAGTGGCTTACCAATTTACATGCTATCAAAAAAAGCACAAGAGTTTCTTTTTCTGCACATCTTCACCAACACTTGTTATTGCTTGACTTTCTTTGACTAACAGTCACCTTAGCATGTATGATGTGATATCCACCTGTAGTTTTGATTTACATTTCCCAGATAGATAGTGATGTTGAGCACAATTTCTTGTTTTTGTAAACCACTTGTATGAACATTTGTATGCCTTCTTTGGAAATAAAAACAAAACAATGTTCAGTTTCCCTTACCAATTTAAAAACTGAACTATGAAGCTCATTCAACTTGTTTATTTTTGTTTCTGTGCTTGTGGTTTTGTTGTATTTTAAAAATGCTTTAAATTATTTAATTAATTAAAAATGCGTTGCCAAGAAGCATTTCCACTGTTTCCTTCTAATAACATACGTTTTTAATCCATTTGGATTAGTTTTTTATGTGGTGTTAGAAAGGGATCCAATACATTCTTTAAAATTTACATCTAATTTCTGAGTACCATTGATAGAACAGACTATTATTTCTCCACTGAGTATTCATGGTCCCATACTGATTAATTAACTGTTGATAAATGTGTTTTATGATTGGTCTCTCAGTTTTCTTGTCTTTATATATGTCTGTTTTGATTGCTATAAATTCATAATATTATTTGAAATTGGGGAGTATAATACCTCAAGCTTTGTTTTGATCAATATTGCCTTGGAGTTTTCAGGATATTTTGTGATCCCATTAAGGACCAGGATTGTTAATCTACTTCTGTGAAAAATGTCATGGAATTTGAGATAGGAATGAAATGTAAGTACATTTTCACAACATTAATTTTTGTGCTCTAGAAACATAGAAACTTTTCCTTTTATGGCTTTTAAATATTTTTTTCAAAAGTTAAGGGTTTGGAAAGAAACATAGAAGCAAATGATTCCCAAAGAAGGCAGGGGCAGCCATACTTATATCAGATAAATCAAGTCAAACTAAAAAAGGTTATACAAGACATATACTCACCAAAAGAAAGAGCTCCAAAATATACTAGACAATGACAATTATCTCTAAAAACAGATATTAGAGTAGGAGATGTAACACCACACACTTACAAAGAAACAGATCAACAAAGCAAAAACTAAACAAGAACACAATAAACCTAATTTAAGATATAAACCACATGGGTCTAAGAGACATCCCCCAACAACTGAATGTACATTTTTCTCAAGTGCACACGGATCATTCTGCAGGATCAACCACAGATTAGGTCACCAGGCAAACAAAAAACTACATGAAGACCAAAATAATATCAACTATATTCTCTGACCATAAAGACATCAAACTATAAATAAAATGTGAATAGAAAGAAATCACCTCATTACATGGGAATTGAAGAACATGTTAAAAAAAAAGTCCAGTGGATTTTGAGGAAATAAAAGGAGAAATACACAATGGCATATTACTCATCAATTAAAAATGACAAATTTGATGAATTTGAAATAACATGGATGGACCTAGAAGGAATCATATTAGCAGAAACAATTCAGAAAGAAAAAGAAACCAAATGGTTTCACTAATATATGAGATATAGGAAAAACAAAAGGCCAAGAGGAAAAGTCAAAGCAAGCTAACAACCAAACAAAAATACACAATTGAATGGGGGTGTGGGAACAGTCAGGGAGGGGAGGTGGTGGGTGAACTCTGGGGAATACAAAGATGTGAAATATATATATATATATAAATTATTAAAAATAATAAAACAAAGGTAATGCACCATAAACAAGTGGGATTTATTCATGTGATACAAGGATAGTTCAGCATTCACAAATCAATTAATGTACTCAATCACATAAAAAAAGAAAATTAAAAATCGTATGATCTTATCATTAGATGCTGAGAAAGCACTCTTAAAGTTGGACATCTATTTATGATGATGAAGTTCCTCAAACTTTTTGGCATTAAAGGAACATATCTTAATATAATAAAAGCCACATACAAAAACCCACAACTAAATTGTTCCTAACAGTGAAAAATCAAAGCCTTCTCTTTAAGATCTGTAATGTGACAAGGATGTCCACTCACCAACCCTTTTTGATAAAAAAGGAAGAGTGAGCTATAGCAATCAGGCAAGTAAAAGACATACAAGTAGTTCAAATAGGGAAATACATAAAACTATCATTATTTGAAGAATATGTCTGGAAACTCTCCTAAAGTTTGCACAGAAAAACTAATTCAAATGTAAAGCAGTTCAGTAAAGTAACAGGTAACAAAGTCAACACACAAAAACCAGTAGCTTTTTGATATAAATCAGTTAGTCTATAGCAATAAGTTTGAAGAAGAAATAAAGAAAGGCACCCCACCTACATATCTACTAAAAAAATTACCTGGGAATAAACCTAACAAAAGAGTTTATTAGACCTATACAAAGAACATTACAAAACATTGTTAAAAGAAACAGAGGACACAAAGAAATGGAAAGGCAGTCCCTGCTCATAGATCAGAAGAATTAACATTATCAAAATGACCAAACTATGAAAAGCAATTTACAGATTCAATGCATTTCGAATAAAAATCTCAATGTGTTTTTCAAAAGAAAAGAACAAATATTGCTGAAATTTATATGGTATCACAATAAACCTCAGATAGCAAAGCTTTGTAACTTAAAAGAAGAATGCATGCATTATACTCTTAGACCTCTATGTATACTGCAAAACTATAGCAATTAAAACAGTGGTATTGAAACAAAAACAGAACACTGATCAATGGAACCAAATTGAAAATCCAAAAATGAAGTCACATGTATATGGTCAACTAGTATATGATAAAGCAGCAAAAAAATGTCCACTAGAACAAAGAGAATCTCTTCAATAAGTGGTGCTTGGAAAACTGCATGCAAAAGAATGAAACTAGGTGGGGGAAGGGTCGGGTGGGTTCCCTCAGGAATTTGGCTGAAGGGGATGGCTCCCCAGGGACTGCATTGAAGGCACTGTGGGGATAGGTCCCTCCCAGAGGCCTTTTGCCAGTGCCAGCGACTTCCGGCATCTCACCTGGGTGGGGGAAGGGTTTGGTGGGTTCCCTCAGGAACCTAGCTGAAGGGGGTGGCTCCCTGGAACTGCGATGAAGGTGGTGCATGGATGGGTCCCTACCAGAGACCTGGTGCCAGCTCCAGTGACTTCCAGTGTCCAAAAATCACCCCATTTGCCATTGCACCAAAGAAAATCAAATACCTGGGAAAACCTAAAAAAAAAGATGTAAAAGACCTATTCAAAGAAAACTATAAAACATTCTTAAAAGAAATAGAAGATGATGCTAAAAAATGGAAAGACATTCCCTGTTCATGAATCAGAAAAATCAACATTATCAAAATGGCCATACTACTAAAGGCAATCTACAGATTCAATACAATTCCAATAAAGATCCCAATGACATATTTTAAAGAGATAGAACAAAAGTTACTGAAATTCATATGGAACAACAAAAGACCCTGAATAGCCAAAACCCTTTTGACAACAGAAAAGAGAATGGAGATATTACTATTCCAGACTTCAAACTGTACTACAAAGCCATAATACTTAAAACAGCATGGTACTGGTACAAAAACAGACAAACAGACCAATGGATCAGAATCGAATACCCAGAAATAAAACCACACATATATAGTCAACAAATCTTTGACAAAGGGGAAAAAAACATACTCTGGAACAAGGATAGCTTCTTCAGTAAATGGTGCTGGGAAAACTGGATCAAAACATGTAATAAAATGGACCAGGACAACACCCTCACACCCTGTACAAAAATTAATTCAAAATGGATAAGGACCTGGAAGTGAGACCTGCAACCATAAAATGCATAGAAGAAAACCTGGGCAAAGACCCTTCATGAATGTCACCTCAGAAATCCATTTCGGGAAACAACTATGGCTGGCAAAAAAATGAAGGAAAACATAAACAGCTGGGACTATATCAAACCAAAAAGTTTCTGTTCAGCAAAAAGAGACAATAAATAAAACAAAAAGAAACCCAAACGACTAGGAGAAAATTTTTGCCCTCCAGATAAGTGACAAGGGTCTGATAAAGATCCACAAAGAGCTCCTACAGTTCAACAAAAACAAAACAATAAACCCAGTCAAAAACGGGGAGAAGAACTAAAAAGACACTTCACCAAAGAGGAGATACAAATGGCTAATAGGCATATGAAAAAATGCTCCACATCACTAATAATCAGGGAAATGCAAATTAAAACCACACTGAGATACCATCTTACACCATCAAGAATGGCCCATATAAATAAAACAGACAACAACAAATTTTGGCGTGGATGTGGAGAAAAAGGAACTCTCTTAAACTGCTGGTGGGAGTGCAAACTGGTCCAGCCACTATGGAAGACTGTGTGAAGGACCCTCAAACAATTGAAAGTGGACTTACCATTTGACCCAGCAATCCCACTACTGGGAATCTACCCAGAGGACATGAAAACATTAATTCAAAAGGATACCTGTACGTGCATGTTCATTGCAGTTCTGTTTACAATTGCCAAGATTTGGAAACAAACCAAATGCCCCAAAACAGATGATTGGCTAAAAATAAAAGTGGTACGTATACACGATGGAATACTACACATCAATCAAGAAGGACAAACACATGTCATTCGCAGCAACATGGATGGAACTAGAAAGACTCATATTAGCAGAAATAAGTCAAAAAGAAAAATACAGGATGGTCTCATTTATATGATGAATATAGGGAAAAACAAAGAAACAAACAAGAAAAAAATAAAAACAACCAATGGGACTGAACAATGGAGCAAGAGAGGAGGAGGGGGAAGGAGGGGGAGGGGAAGAGCACAAAAGATCAGAATGGTTAACAGGTGTTAGTGAAGTAGGAAAGCCCTTGAGTACACAATAATGCAATAATGTAATATAAATACGCATATATATGCAAATTTTAAAAAAAATTAAATTAAATTTAAAAAAAGAACAACCATCACAGAGATGGTTGACATTCTCTGTGGATATCTCTTGTATCCTATGCCCCATTATACATTCCCAGAAATAATAATTAGTATACTGCATCTGATGTTTGCCATGTCAATGGTATTTGAAACTTTTAAATCACACATCAGTAAATAATATATTCTTTTGCATGGTTATAATTTTGTAATTATGGTACTGTAATATGTATACCTATCTATGTGTAACTTGTTTTCATCCCACAAAATTTTTTTAATTATTAAAAAATAAAATTTAAAAAGTAGGAAAAAAAAAGAATGAAACTGGTCCTCATATCATTACAATTCAAAATAGCTAAAAGACTTGAATGTAAAACCTCAAACCATGAAACACATAAATGAAAACATAAGCAAAACACTTCCTGACATATTTCAGAAACATAACTTGAGAACTCATTCCCAGAAGGGAAGAAAACGAGAGAAAAGATAAACAGCTGGGAATATATCAAAGAAAAATCTTCTATACAGCAAAATAAGACAATTACCAAAATGAAGAGACAACCTAAACACTGGGAGAAAGTAATTGCATTCCATACAATCAATCAGGGACTAATATCAATAATATTACAAAGCTTAACAAAAAGAAAGAAAACATTTTGATAATGTTAATTCTTCTGATACATGAGCAGGGAAAGTATTTCCATTTCTTTATGTTTTCTCCTGTCTTTTTTAACAGTGTTTTATAATTTCCTTTGTATGGGTCTTTCACATGTTTTGTTAGCTTTATTCCAAAGTATTTAATTTTTATTGGTGTGATGGTAAATGGAGTCTTTTTAAAAAAATTTCTTCTTCTTCTGACTGATTTTTCGCATATAAGAAGGCTACAGATTTCTCAGTGTTGATTTTGTAACCAGCTACTTTACTGAATGATTTATTGTTTGAAGATTCTCAAACAAATGAAAATGGAACTACCCAGCAACTCCTCTTCTGGGAATCTACCCAAAGGAGACCAAGACACTAACACAAAAGAACACCTGTACTCAGATATTTATTGTAGCAGTATTTACAATTGCTAGGATATGAAAACAACCCAAAGTTGAATGGATAAAAAATACTGTGGTATATTTACACAACGGAATATTATTCAACAATTTAAAATGACAAATTTGAAGCATTTGTGATAACATGTATGGATCTGGAAGGAAATATATTAGTGGGAATAAGTCAGAAAGAAAAAGACAGAAACCAGATGGTCTCACTTATAGATGGGGTATAGGGAAAACAAAAGGTCAAGAGAAAAAGCTGAAACAAGCTAACAATCAAACTGAAGCATACAGCTGGGGGTAGTGGTTGGTAGAGGTCAGGGATGGGATGAACACAGAGGACTGGAATGATGGTCTACAGGTAATATGGTGATGGAGAACCCAGGGGAATACAATGATGTAATATACATATACATAGTTATTAATAAAAGTGGGTAGAAGAACTAAAAATACACTTCTCCAAAGAGGAGGTGAAAATGGCCAACAGGCATGTGAAAAATTGCTCAGCATCTCTTACAATTAAACTACAGTGAGAGTGTACACTATTTGACACTGGCAAGAATGGCACATATTAAAAAACTGGCAACAACAAATGCTGGCAAGGATGTGAAGAAAATGGAACCTTCTTACAGTGCTGGTGGGAATGCTAATTGGTCCAACCTAAAAAAGGATCTACCATGTGAGTCAGTGATTCCACTCCTAGAAATCTTTCCAAAGGACACAAAAACATTAATTTGAAAGGAAATTGCACTCCTACGCTTATCACAGTACTATTTACTATAGTTAAGATATGAAAACAATCTAAATGTCCCAAAAATAGATGAATGTATCAAGATGTGGTGTTTATTACAATGATTCTATTCAATAATCAAAAGAGATAAACTCATGTTATTTGTAGTAACATGGATGGAGGTAAAAGGGATTATGTTGAGTGAAATAAATCAGATAGAAAAAGAATATATGGAAACCAAACAGTGGGTCAAAAAAAGATGAAATATTCAGGCCAACTATAGATCTGAGGCATATAGCAGAGGGAGAGGATGAGGGATTAAAACAGGTGAGGCAAGATCATAAGGGAATGTTGTGACAGTTCATTGGTGATGTGGTGGTGGGTGATATGGGGACTACAATTGAGGAGAGAAATCTTGTACAAAATGAGCAATAATATGAGAAAATAAAATTAAAAATGCTTTCTTTCATAAAGGTCTTAAACTTTTCAATGTATGGATCTGTAACATATTATGGCAAGTTTATTTTTATATATCTTATTCTATTTGTGTTACTGAAATTCTTTAATTTCTCTTTTGGCTGTTTGTAGTTAGTGAAACAAAACCAATCTCTTGTTGATTTTATATCCAGAAATATTACTAAACTCCTTTATTTTTCTAGTATAATATTATTTCTTGGTAGTGTGTTTAGAGTTTTCTCTGTATAAAGTACCATTATCTACAGAGACAATTTTCCTTCAACCTGAATCTGTGTTATTTCTTCTTAAAGTTTCATAGAATCAATCCACCACTGAAATCATCTGTTACTAGAATTTTCTTTGTTAGGTGTTTTTTGATTATTGATTCAATCTCTTTCCTCATTAGTGATCTGCTAACATTTGTCATTGCCTTTTCCAGTCACGTAAAAAATTTTACATTATATAGGTTTAACGGGTACAGCATAATTATATATGCATATCTATATGCATACTGTGAAATGATAATCATATCAAATCTATATCATCACAATTAACACGTTTAATATTTTGCTGAAAATTTTAAAAATACAATCTTCTAGTAACTTGAAATATATATTACATTATTGCTAACTCTGTCCATGCTGTCCATTACCTCTCTAAGATTTAAATTAATTTTTATAGCTGCAAATTTGTAACTGCTCCCCCAACTATATTCTCACAATCACCAATCTGTTCTCTGTTTTCACCAGTTTGGTTTTAATAGATTCCATATTAAAAGTGAGATCATAGAGTATCTGTCTTTATCTGAATTATTTCATCCATAATGTGGCAAAAGACAGGATTTTTCTTTTTATGGCTGAATAATATTCCTGTGTGTGTATGTGTGTGTGCATGCATGTAACATATAAATATCACATTCACTTCAGCCAAGCATTCACTAAAGTGCACTTAGGCTGTTTTCCTAATTGTGAATAATGTGAATAATTGTGAATTGTGAATAATGCTATACTGAACTAGGGTGCTCAGTTTTGAGAATGTGATTTTATTTCTCTGGATTTACAAACTAAAGCAGAACTGCTAGATGATATAACTGTATTTTTAATTTTTTGAGGAATTTCTATACTGTTTACTATAGTAGCTATATCAAAAATATTATCACCAGCAGTATACAGTATATTCCAAATCCTGGCCACCACTTGTTATAGCTTGTCTTTTGATAAAAGTTAGAAAAACAGGTGACATCTTTGTTGTTTTGATTTGCATTTCTTAGTGGTTGGTGATTTTGAGTATCTTTTCATATTAGCTACTCGAATATTTTATTTGAAAAAAATTTGTTAAGTTTCTTCACTCATTTTCAAAAAATTGTATTGTTCCTCTTCCTCTTCTTTCCCTTTCTTCCTTTCCTTATTATTTTCCTATTGAGTCATATATATGTTGCACAAAACTCCTTGTCAGTTTGCAAATATTTCTATCATTTCATACATTGTCTTTTTTTTTTACGGATTTGTTTATTTACTTTTATTGTTTACATTGTATGTATATTTTACATTGAGGTATTCCCTGGGGTTTTCCCACTACCATATCACCTGTGAATCATGTTCTTGATATTTTGTGTTCATCCTTTCCATGATTTCTCCCTTCCTTCCTCCCCTTTCTAGCTGCATGCTTTAGTTCTGTTAGATAGTTTTAACTTCTTCTTGACCTTTTGTTTGTTTTCCTTATATCCTACATATAGCAATTCAACTTCTGGGAATTTATGCAAAGGACACCAAAATTCTAACTGAAAAGGACACCTGTACTCCCATGTTTATTGCAGCATTATATACAATAGTCAGAATGTAGAAACAACCCAAATGCTCCAGAACAGAAAAATGGATGAGTGACTTATGGCACATATACATAATGGAATATTTTTCAGCAATCAAAATGGACAAATTTAATATACTTTTGGCAACATGAATGGAACTAGAAGGAATCATAGTAATGGAAATAAGCCAGAAAGAAAAAGGGTAAAGACTGAATAGTCTTACTTGTATACAGGATATAAGGAAAATGAACATTTTACTGATTTTTCCAATGCAGAAGCTTTTTAGCTTGAATCTGATTTGTTTTACTTTTTGCTTTATTTGCTTGTGCTTTATGAATCATATCCAAAAATTCACTCTGAAGACCAATAAAAGGAAGGCTTATTTCACCAGGTTTTCTTCTAGAAATTTGGTTTCACCACTTATACATTTAGCCTTTTTTTTTTCTATTTGAAGTCATTTATTTGTGAATGGTGCAAAATAAGAGGATATCTTCATTCTTTGAATGTGAATATTAAATTTTAAAAGCACCATTCAATGAAGATTCTGTCCTTCATTGAGTATTTTTGTCTGCTTTTTCAAATATCAGTTGACTATATATGCAATGGGTTTATTCATTTTGGCTTTTGATTCTGTTCCATTTGCTTAAATGTCTGTTTTTCTTCCACTACCATATTTGGATATTTTGATTAGTATTGCACTGTAATATGATTTCAAGTCAGAAAATGTGTTGCTTTTAGCTTTTTGTTTTCTATTTGGGCTATTCTGTAGTTATTTATAGTTCTATGCAAATTCAGAATTGTTTTTTACTCTATTAAAGGAACACTACTACACTGCTGGTGGGAATGTAAACTAGTTCAACCACTATTGAAAGGGGTGTGGAGAATCCTCAAGCTAATGAAAATGGAACTATCATTTGACCTAGTAATTGCTCTTTTGGGAATCTACCCAAAAGAGACCTCAATGTGGGTACAAAGGGACACCTGTGCCCGGATGTTTACTGCAGCACAATTTATAATTGCAAGGTCATGGAAACAACCTAAATGCCCCAAAATGGATGACTGGATGAAAAAAATGTGGTATATATACACGATGGAATATTACTCATCAATTAAAAATGACAAATTCAACAATTTCAGAACAACATGGATGTATTTAGAAGAAATTATATTAGCAGAAACAAGCCATAAAGAAAAAGGCAGAAACCAAATGGTTTCACTAATATATGGGCTATAGTGAAAAAAAATAAACAAAAGCCTTGAGGAAAGTCAAAACAAGCTAAGTACCAAACTGAAGCACACAACTTTGAGCAGGAGGGAAAGTGGGGGGAAGAGAGGGGAGGGGGGGGCAAATCCTTGAGAATACAATGCTGTGAAATTTATATATAAATAAAAAATAAAATGAAAAATGCCATTGAAGTGTTAATTGAGAATACATTGATTCTATATAAGTTTAGATTCTATATAGTTTGGATAGTATGAGCATTTTAATGATAATACCTTTTTCCAATCCAGGAATACAGATTATCTTTCATTTTTCTTCAGTACCTTTCATTAAATGTTTTAAAGTTTTGAGTATAAAAATCTTTTACATCCTTGGTTAGATTTATGCCTAAGTATTTTATTTTTGATGCTGCTATAAATATGGATGCTCTATTTTATAATTTATTTACTTTATCTTCTCAGGTAATTTTTTGGTGATGTACAGATATGCTACAAATTTTGTATATTGACTGCATAGTAAACAACAGCTTACATATTTTTAACATATTTTTAAATTATATTGAACAAATTTTTTGTTGAAATCTTTTGGACTTTCTGTATATATAATCATGTCATAGAAAATTTTACTTAGAACATTCTGACTCAGATATTCTTCTTTTTTCTTGCCCAACCATTGTGGCTAGGACATTCAATACTGTGTTGAATAGCAATGATCAGAATGGGCTTCATTATCTTGTTCTGAATAGAAGAAAAGCATTTTTTCTTTACAGCAATGACTATGATATTGAGCATGGACTTGTCATATATTACCAGTATAAAATTAAGGCAAATTCCTTCTATCTCAATAAACTGCATAGTTTATTGAGAGTTTTGCCGTGAACAAGTACTGAATTTTGTCAAATGCTTTTATAGTATCTACAGAGATGATCACAATATTTTCATGATTTTTTCTGTTACTGAGGTGTATCTCTTATGATTTGCATATATTGAGTGATTTTTGTAACTTTGTGATAAATCCTACTTGATATTGGCTAATACTTTCTTTATGCTATTAATTTTGTCAGTATTCTGTTGAGAATTTTAACATTTACATTGATCAGGGACATTGATCAGTAGATTTTTAATAGTGTACTGATCTGAATTTGAAATTAGCATAATACAGATTTTATAAAATGCATTTGGAAGTGTTCCCTCTTCTTCAAATTTTTCAGACTTTGAGGATTGGCCTTAATTCATATTTAAATACTTGGTAACATCATTAGTGAAACTGTTCCTTTTTTTTTTTTTTTTTTTTTTTTTTTTTTTTTTTTTTTTTTTTTTTTTTTTTTTTTTTTTTTTTTTTTTTTTTTTTTTTTTTTTTTTTTTTTTTTTTTTTTTTTTTTTTTTTTTTTTTTTTTTTTTTTTTTTTTTTTTTTT
>PVHY01014889.1:0-14578 GCA_004024945.1 Uropsilus gracilis | reverse complement strand
AATTTGGTGTTTAACTGTTCATAGTATTCTCTTACGAATTTTCCTGTTTCTTTGGTATCATTTGTACTATCTTTTTCATTACTGACTTTGAGACTAACTAGACTATGTCACTATTCTACCTGTCACTATTTTACCTTTAAAAAATTAGTCCATAATTTTATTGATCTTTTCTAGAGTTTTTAGGGTCTTTTTCATTTGTATCCTCTCTAATCACTGCTGTTTCCTTAGCTACATTTGGGCTTACTTTAAGTTTATTTTTATTTTTAGGTTTTAATTGAGACTGGTATTCAAAATAGAGATTCCTAAAACTTTCTAGCCTACTCTGTCAGATTATATCTTTTAATTTGTGAGTTCAGATCATTTGTATTTATGGTGATTATTGATATTTTATCAATCATTTTGTATTTTAATTTTGTTTATTTATTTTTCTGTTTATGCATTTGCTTCTCTCAGCTCTTTGGTAATTTTAATTATTAGTTTTTATTAATTTCTTTGTTTCTTCATCTTTGGGCCTGCCTCTTTTCTAGATTTTGGGTTAGTATTTACCATGAGGGTTTTGCTTAAATTACTATGACAAATTCATCATGAGCTGGTGTTCACTCTCCAAAATTCAATTATACAGGTTCTATCCACTTCTTCCCTTTAAAGTGTTTGATTTTTAACTCATAATATTCCTACACATGCTTCTGGTTTCCTATTCATATTGTCATTTGACTCAGAATTTTGTGTTTCACTTTTTTCCTTTCCAGAAGATCCTTCTTATTGGATAGGTGGTGATAAACTTTATTAACTTTTGCTTGTCAGGGAGAGTCTTTATTCACTTCGTACTTGAATGATAATTCTGCAGGACAAAGTATTCTTGGTTGGCAGTTCTTCTTTAAGGATTGTGAACACTTTCTTCACTTCCTGGAGAATTTCTATGGTGAAAACCAAGCAAATCCTAATTTGGGTACCTTCATAAGATATTTTACTTCTCCTTGTTTCCTGTGAAATTTTATCTTTAAATTTGATTTTTGATAATTTAACAATGATGTGCCTTGGTGTACATCTTTTTGCATTTAAAAATTTGGGTATACTCTTAGCTTTCTTGACATTCATATTAATTCCTTTGGTTTGGAAAATTCTCAGTTTTTGTTACCTTGAATAGTATATCTTCTCTTTTTTACACCTGGAATACAGTTATTTTTGTTTCTTCTTCTAATTGCATCTGATATTACTGATAGAAGCTGATAGTTTTCTCATTTTTCCTATGTACTGTTTCTCTTATTCTTTTTTAATATTAAATAATTTATTTATATATAAATTTCACATCTTTGTAATCCCTGGGGTTTGCCCACTGCTTTTCATCCCTGACCATTCCCACCCTTTCCCATCCTCCCCCCACTGCTGAGTTGTGTACTTCAGTTTGGTTGTTAGCTTGTTTTGAGTTTTCCTCATGGTTTCTTGTTTATTTTTCATATGTCCCATATATTAGTGAAACCATTTGTTTTCTTTTCCTTTCTGACTTGTTTCTGCTAATATGATTTCTTCTAAATACATCCATGTTATCATAAAATCATCAAATTTGTCATTTTTAATTGATGAGTAACATTCCATTGTGTACATGTACCACATCTTTTTCATCCAGTCATCTGTTTTGGGACATTTGGGTTGTTTCCATGTCCTTGCAATTAATTATAAATAGTGCTGTAGTAAACATCTGGGTACAGGTGTTCCTTTGTACAAGCATTGAAGTCTCCTTTGGGTAGATTCTCAGAAAAGCAACTGCTGGGCTAAATGGTAGTTACATTTCCATTAGTTTGAGGGTCCTCCACACAGCTTTCTATAGTGGCTGAACCAGTTTACATTCCCACCAGCAGTGTAAGAGTATTCCTTTCCAAATCCATGCTAGCTAGCACTTGTTGTTGCCTGTTTTTTTGGATGTGGGTCATTCTCACTGTGATTTTGATTTGCATGTCCCTGATTGCTAGTGACATTGAGCATTTTTTCATGTGCCTGTTGGCCATTTGTATGTCCACCTGGAGAAGTATCTTTTTAGTTTTTCTTCCCATTTTCTAACTGGGCTTTGTTCCTTTGTTTTTGTTAAGTTGTGTGAATTCTTTGCATATTTTTGTTATCAGACCCTTATCACTTGTATTTAGGGCATTTTTTTTCCCCATTGGGTTGGGTTTCTTTTTGTTTTCTCTGTTGTCTCTTTTGCTGTGCAGAAGCTTTTTAGTTTGATGTAGTCCCATCTGTTTATGTTTTCCTTCATTTTTTTTAACCTGCTATAGATGTGTCCAGAAATGGATTTCTGAAGTGTAATTCATGGAGGGTTTTGCCCAGGTTTTTCTCTATGTATATTATGGTTTCTGGTCTTACATCCAGGTCTTTTATCCATTTTGCATTCATTTTTGTACAAGGTGTTAAGGATGTTTCTTAGTTCATTTTTTGGCATGCTTTGGCCCAGTTTTTCCAGCACTATTTATGGAGAGGCTGTCCTTGTTCCAATGTAAATTTTTCACTGCTTTGTCAAAGACTAGTTGACTATATATGTGTGGTTTTATTTCAGGGTGTTCAATTTATTCCATTGGTATGATTGTCTGTTTTTGTACCAGTACAAAGCTGTTTTAATTACTATGGCTTTGTAGTATAATTTGAAGTCTAGAATTGTAATACCTCTGTTTTCTTTTTTTCTGGTCAGGAGGCTTTTTGATATCCATGTTCTTTTGTTATTCCATTTGAATTTCAGTAACTTTTGTTCTATTTCTTTTAAGAAATTCATTGGGATTTTTATCGGGATTGCATTGAATCTGTAGATTGCTTTTGGTAGGATGGCCATTTTGATGATAATAATTGTTCCAATACATGAGCATGGAATATTTTTCTATTTTCAGAGCTCCACAAGATACCCAGCACACTCAATGAAATGGGGGTTTATTAGGAATAATTATGGTTGCTTTACTTGGTTGCTGGAATTTCAGGCAACTTGAATCTTTATATATTATGGTACCTCATTCTGAAACAGAGTCCACTGAGAAAGCGCAAGAAATGATCTGGGTAAAGTGATACCTTAGTAAGATCACTCATCTCTGGAGACAGACTGTTAGTAACAAGCAGATATCAGTAATTGAAGTATGACAAAGTATAAGGCATGATTAACACAATAAATCACAGAAGTTCAAGATGCGGAGAGAAGAATGGTGAACTTAAAAGTCAAGCTTTGGGTTGAGAGTCACCTCACTATGAATATTTTGCTTTCTCATCTGGAAAATGGGATTGCCTAACTTTTCAGGAGTACCATGAAAATGAAAAATGAAAGACATGTAAAATGATTCTCAAATAGACGGAGTAATTGTTTCTCTTTATCAAAGTAAGAATTTTAATTTAGTCTAGCTCATGAATTAAAATGTTCCATTTGTATTCAAATTGACTCTCATCTATTTTTCTTTTTCAATTACTTTAGTTTTTATTTCAGAGAAAGAGAGAGAATGAATGTATGAATATTCTGTCTTGGTTCAGTTTGGTGTTTTCTATTCTGACTTGGGAATCCTGCTTTGACAAATGATCCCAAACCATTGTGTTGTACACAATACATATTTACATAATAAAATCAGTACAGTCTAAACATTTTATTATCAATGAACATTACAAATTTACTATAGTCTATCTGTCTTTAAATGCTAGTAAAGACTAGTTTCTTTTATTTACATAAAAATAGAGATTCTATTGTTTCTCTGTATATAATCAGCTGTATTTGCACAAAATTAACTACACACCCCTAAGCCTTAATTTCCAAGATAAATTGCCACCTATTATCAGGGACATATAGAGATGGAGGTACATTCCACCAACCCAAGAGAATTTTAAAATGAAAACAAGCCACAAATGTGCAAACATAGCTTATGGCTTCCCAATCAAGAGTGAATTGGTGGAGGGTAGGTAGGTTGACTAAAGGCAGCATTACCTTTTTGTTTAGGAAGTTTTCTCACAGTCATTGCAGCCTGCCTCTTCTGGTTTTCAGAAATTTCAAAGCCTATAACATAAAAATAAATCATTTTGTTATGATAAACATAGAATTCTTAAATGTGTAAATTAGCACAAATTTATAGGAATCTTAAAAATATAGCCTGAAAAAACTGACTGATAGAGAATTCCAGAAAAACCTCATACTCTTACAACATAACAGCAGAGCACCTCCAGTAAGACCAAAACTGGAGAAGCAGGCCCAAAGGCATCAGATGGCTCAGAGAGCAGCAATTCCTCCGGAGCCACCACCTACACCAGCAATTAGTACACTATGGAGGAGGCACTCACAGCCAGCTGAAGCCACAACTGTCATTATCAGCAGTACCAATGCCTCTGACCCCAAAACCAGCTGACTCTAACTGGGGATACCTTGGCTCCTGGGGGAACTTGTGAGATTGATGCAGTGCAGCACCACTGTGGCTGCTTATAGCTCCTCTGGAGTCAGTTACCATATTGGCTATAACATATTGCAGAGGAGACACCCACAGCCAGCTGAAACCACAGCCAGCAGCAGCAGCAGCAGCAGCAGCAGCAGTCTCAGCAGCTGCAGAAGCATCACTCCTGAGTCTCTGAATTGAAACTGCAGCACCACTGTGTCCGCTTACAGTTCTTCTGGACAGAACTGCTACATTGGCCATCAGCACACCAGCAGAGAAGGCACACACAGTCATCTGAGACCATGCTGACTACAACTGGCGACTCCAGTTCCTGGGGAGACTCAGGGGATTGAGACAGTAGGCCACTATTGCTGCTATTAACAGGTGAGAGACCCTTGTTTGTGCTAACATTGGACACCGAATTGAAAGTTCCCTCCCTACATACCCACTCTCTGAAGGGCCCCCAAAAGTTCAGCTGGGAAGGGTAAAAGCTTACCTACCTGCAAAGGACAATTGCCCACCTGTGGAAAGCCCCTCCCCCACATGGATACATTTAACTGAGAAAACTCAGCTGAAAAGTGCAGGCCACTCAGCAGGAGAGGGCTGACACAAGAAAGAAATGCCCATTTATCCATACCCCCCCCTTTTTTTGGTTTCTGTTTTTTTTTTTTTTAAATTTGGTTTGTTTTTGTCTTTTTTTCTGTCTGTCTAAATGGCTTTTTTTCTGCCGTTTTGCTTTCCTCTCCCCCGAGCTTTATTATATTTTTTCCTTGTTCTTTTTACTAATACTTTCTCTCTTTTCATTTTTTTTTATTTTTCTTTCTCCCTTTCCTTCCTCTTCCTTCTTCAAATGCTACCCATTTTTGCATTCCCTCTCCTCTCTTTTTCCCACCATTTATTTTTCATTCTTTCCTCTTTATCTTCTTTTCTGCTTTCTTCTTTCTCCCTCCTTTCTCCCATTTCTCATATCTCCTGGAGCCACAATTTTGGAATAGAAAGACCATGGGAAGAGAAGCACATTAAGCGCAATAGCTCCACTCTGAGGGCCACAACCTTGAGGGAACTAACAAGTGAACATAGAAGTTCACTCCATGTAGCCAGCAGGCACATCACAGCAGACTGATCACCACCTTGTGCTTATCAGGGCAGCCTACCACATAGGACTCCAGATTATGCCAGACTGAGGTGTGGGAGTAGTCAGACAGGAGATCCTAGGGCAAAGGGTAGTTCATATCAGCACTTGTCACAGCAGAGGAGTACCCAGCCAGGAACTTCAGGAAAGCTCCACATTCAAGCCTGCAAGCCCCTCCTGCCATAGCATTAACCTGGGAACCCTACCCACGGACATCAGCCACCTGGCAGTCACAAACCCACCTGAAAATCACGGCATATCCATCTAGTTGCTCAAAACAACTGGATAGGAGTGACCAGAAGCTCTGTCTGCCACCAGCAAGGGACCAGCTGACAGAAGCTGAGAAGAGAGTGCATAGACCAGTACTACTACCTTTGCACACCAACCACTACAGCCCAGTCACGAGACAAATAAAGCCATGAGTTGGCAAGATCTTCAAGAAATCATGCCCACCAGCATCAGTGGTCCAGGAGCATCACAGGCAGAACAAACCCAAAGGAAAACTATGGGATAAAAGAAAACCAGGAATGAGCAAGTGAATGTTCCAGGGAATAATATGCCACAGAAGAACAGTCAGCCCACTGACATCAACAGCATGGACAAAGAAGACTATGTCAACCAGACTGAAAAAGAATTCAGAGCTACCATAAAGAAAACACTGAAAGATTTAAGAGAAAAGGCAGAGAAAGAAATGCAAACACTGGAAGATTTAAGAGAAAAGGCAGAAAATGTTAAAGAAGAAAATGCAAACACAGAAAGTTCGAAGAGAAAACGCTGAAAAAGAAAAGAATGATGTGCAGAATATATTTTAAAAAACTAAGAAATGAAAATGAAACTTAAGAAAAAATAACATGGAGGAACTTAAGAAAACCCATGAAGAAAGAATAGAAGAGATGGAAGAATACATCAGTACTCTTGAAGACTCAGAGGTATAAAGAATCCAAAAAGAAAATGAGGGAGAGTTGCAAAGGAAGAACATTGAAAAAACACTCAAGAATTATCTGACACCATGAGAAAAGGAAAAATTAAAGCCATGGGAATCCCAGAAGGAGAGGAGAGAGATGAAGGAATGGAGAAACTAGTCAAGGAAATAATTGAAGAAAATTTCCCAAATGTGAAGCAAGAAATGAAAATAGAGATATAGGAGACTAGAAGAACACCAAATTATCCTAATGAAAACAAAACTACTGCAAGACACATAATAGTAAAATTCCAAAAACTCCAAGACAAGGAGAACATAATGAAGCTGGCAAGATGCAAGAATCAGATAACTTGTAAAGGAAAACATATTAGCTCACATCAGACTTCTTGAAAGAAACACTCCAGGCAATAAGAGAATGGAATAACATATTCAACAAGTTCCAAGAAAAAAAATGCCAGCCAAGGATATTTTATACCTCTCACTCATATATGAGTGGAAAATATGGGCCTTTTCAGACAAATAAAATCTTTAGAAATTCACTACTACTGAACAATATTACAATAAGCTTTAAAATTTAAACCAACAGAGGAATGAACAAGGAGACAGTAACAAGGTAATGAATAGAAAAACAAAAGGATGAACAAAATGAGAATGATCAATGGTCATTTAATCAATGATCACAGAATGGATTAAAAAACAGAATCCATCCTTCTGTTGTATCCAGAAAACACACCTAACTTCTAAAGATAAACATGGATTGAAAGTAAAGACCCCAAAAGAAGGCAGGTACACCCATACTTATATCTGACAATATAGACTTCAAACTGGAAAGGATGACAGGAGACACAGATGGCCACTAAATAGCGATCAAAGGGTCAATAAACCAGGAAGACATAATACTCATTAATACATATGCACCAAATGAAGGCACACCAAAATACATCAGACAATAGCTAACATCTTTGAAATAAGATATTAGAGAAAATACATATGTAGTAGGAGACTTCAACTCACCACTCTCACCAAGAGATAGATCAACAAAACAAAAAATAAAAAAAGATACATTAACTCCAAATGAAGACCTAATAGACATCTATAGAAAGGTAGAGTAGGAACAACAAAATATCCAAAAGCAAGTAAAAGGAAGAATATAATAAAAATTCAAGCAAAAACAAATAAAATAGAGATAAAAAAGACAATTCAAAAGGTCAATGAAACAAAAATCTTGTTCTCTGAAAAGATTAAAAAAATAGAAACCCCCTAGCCAGGCTCACAATGAAGATTAGTGAGAAAACACAAATAAATAGGATAAATAAATTAAAGTAGATTAATTACAACAGACATGGCAGAAATTCAGGGATAATTAGAGATTACTACCAACATCTATATGCAAACATGTTCAGCAACCTTGATGAGATGGACAAATTTTTAGAACTATACAACCATCTAAAACTGGATAAAGACATAGACAATGTAAATATACCAATCTTAAGCATTAAAATGGAAAATAATCAAAACCCTTCAGCCAAACAAAAGCTCTGGACCAGATGGATTTACAAATAAGTTCTACTAAACATTCACAGATGAACTGGTGCCTATACTACAAAAACTTTTTCAAAAATTAGAGGAAGAAGTAATACTACCAAATACATTCTACAAAGCCAACATTAAACTAATACCAAAAACAAACACAAAAATAACACAAAGAATTAAAACTACAGAGCAATCTCCATAATCTATGCAGACACAAAAATTCTCAACAAATCCTAGCAAATAGAACCCAGCAATGCATCAAAAAGATAATGCACCTTGAGCAAGTGGGATTTATCCTAGGGAAATAAGGATAGTTCAACACCCAAAAATCAACTACTATAATCCAACACATCAACTAGAAGAAAAATAATACCACATGATCATATAAATAGATGCTTAGAAAGCATTTGGCAGTTCAGCATCCATATATGATGAAGGTCCTCAAAATTCTGGGGATAGAACTTACCTTTACACAATAATAGCAATAAATGGCAAACTTGCAGCCAATATCATCCTAAATGGAGATCAATTGAAAGCCTTTCCTTTGAGATTGGAAACAGACAAGGTTGATCACTCTTACTACCACTTTTCAACATAATACTGGAAGTCATATCTAGAGCAACAATGCAAGTGTAGGACATAGAAGGAATCCAAATAGAGAAAGAAGAAGTAAAATTATCACTGTTTGCAGATAGCATGACAATTTATATAGAATACACTAAAACTCGACACAAAAACTAATTAAAACAAACCAGTCCAGTAAGGTAGCTGGTTACAAAACCAACATACAGAAATCAGTCACTGCCTTATATGTAGAAAATCAGTGAGAAGAAGCAAAAATGAAGAAAAGCATTGCATCAACAATAAAAATTAAATACCTGGCAATAAACTTAACAAAAGATGTGAAAGACACATACAAAGAAAACTACAAAACATTCTTAAAACCAAGAGGAGACACAAAGAAATTAAAAGACATCCCTGCTCATGGACTGGAAGAATCAATATTATCAAAATGGCCATTGTGTCAAAAGTAATCTACAGATTCAATGCAATCCTAATAAAATTTCAATGAGTCTATAAGTTATAGAACAAATAATACTGAAAATCATAAAGAATAAAAAAAAACCCTGAATAGACCAAAAGTAGAGCAAATGGAGGGGTAGAACTCCCAGAGTTTAAATTATACTATAAAGCAATTATAATTAAGACAGAATGGTACTTGCATAAAAACAGACTCACAGACCAATGGAACAGAATTGAAAATGCAGAAATAAAGCCGTATGTATATGAACAACTAATCTATGACAAAAGGAAACAAATATATACTGGAACAAGGATAGTCTTTTCAATAAATGGTCCTGGGAAAAACAGATGACCACATGCAAAAGACTAATCTAGACTATTCCCTCATACCAAACACAAAAGCCAACTCAAAATGGATAAAAGATTTGGATGCTATGAAACCATAAAATACGTAGAAGAAAATATAGGCAAAACACTCCAAGACCTATACTGCAGAAACATCTTCCAGGACACATCTATAGAAGCAAAGAAAATGAAGGAAAACTGAAACAGCTGGGATTATATGAAGTTAAAATCTTCTGCAGAGACAACAACCAAAACAGACACTCAACTGAATGAGAAAAAACTTTTGCACTCCATTCAACTGACAGTAGTCTGACATCAAAGATTCACAAATAACTCACACAACTTGACAAAAGTAAAATGAAAAGCCCAGTGAAAATGGGAAGAAGAGCTTAAAAGACAAGTCAATTCTCCAAATAGGAAATACAAATAGCCAATAGGAATATGAAAAAATGGTCAACATCACTTATAGTCAGGGAACTGCAAGTCAAAACCACAATGAGCTACCACCTCACACCAGTAAGAATGGCCCATATCAAAAAATAAATAAATAAAAAGCAACAAGAACAACAAAAGACAACAAGTGCTGGTATGGATGTGGAGAGAAAGGAACACTTTTACATTGCTGGTAGGATTGTAAACTGGTCCAGCCACTACAGAAAGCTGTATGGAGGACTCTCAAGTTACTGAAAATAGAAACATCATTAGAACCATTAATTCTGGGAATCTACCCAAAGGATACAAAATCATCAATTCAAAAGGACTCTGATATTTATTGCATGGAATATTATTTAGCAATGAAAAAGACAACTTTGAGGCACTTGTGATAACATGGATAGACCTAGAAGGAATTGTGCTAGCAGAAATAAGGCAGAAAGTAAAAGAAAAACACTGAATGATCTCTCCTATATTCTGGATATAGGAAAACAAACATAGAAAAAGGACAAAATTTAAAAGTAACGAACTGTCAGCAGAACTGAATCATAGAGTAAGGGAGGGGAGGGGTGGTAATATTCAGGAAGAGATGGACCCAAGAGATTCTGATGATGGTTCTAGGGTAAAAAGGTCATGAGAATACCTTGAGGTATACAACAATGTAAAATATCTATTTATGCAATCAATCTAAAAGTAATTAAAAATTACTCTTAAGATATCTTAGCTCATGCATGAAGTAGCACATGTTTCTCTTCCTATACAACCTTAAATAGGCTTACATATTTATAATTACAAATGGAGTCAATGTAATATATATGTATATATATATATATACACCATATAAAAGATTAAAAAATAAAATAAAATAAATAACACATTTTATATAAAATATCCTGGAATGTCCTTGTTTGGGAATTAATTTACTCAAGTCTTTCTGTACTTAAAATTCTGCAATAAATTCTTCAGTAAAATAAAAGAAATTTAATATAGAGCAAAAATTAAATGAAGCCTGATATGAGAGAACAACAACAAAAAACCAGATAAGTTCTAACAATGTGGTAGAGGAAGAGAGTAAGGATGTGGCTCAAATAAAGTTTGAGATCAGGCCATGCAATAGATCACCATTCACTAACCTCAGTAGGAAAAACTAAGAAAATTCAATAGAAGTGACATGTAAGACAATGGAAATGAATGTAAACAAATACAAAAGGAAGATGTAAAAATATAAAAAAAATGCCATTAAGCACTTAGGTCTCATAAGTTTAAATGTAAATGGCTTGAATTCATAGGTAAAAGATGAAGTGTTTGAGTGAACTTCAAAATAAAGACTAACCGTTTATTACAGGGAACCTATCTTATCAACAAAGACATGTATATTTATAACAGATGAAATAATTCCCAATTAAGAGAGTGATTATGAAATAAAGATAGTTCATTAATATTAGGCTCTAATGAAACAGGAGGAAACAAAATGTATCAAATGATAGAATCCAAGATCAACAGGACAATTACTCATAGAACTAGAGATATCTACAATAGCACAAAGATATGATAGTAGGAGTGTTTAGTACTCCATGTACAATTACAGACAGATTACAATATAGATAATAAATAAGGAACAACTGTCTTAAATGAGGATGTAGGCAATAATGCTTAAAAGACAATTATTGAACACAGCACTACAACATACAGTTTATTCAAATTGCACATGGAACATTTTCAATAATACACCATATGTTGGGACACATATCTATGAAGATTGAGATATACCAAGTAATTTTTCTCACCACATTACCATAAAACTAAAAATGAACTATTTTTTAAAAAGCAAACAAAATCATAAATATATGTAGATGAAACTATAGGCTTGTTAATAATCCTTGGATTAAAGAGTATATTAAAGCAGAAATCAAAAGGCATCTTGAGACTAATACAAGTGAAGACATAAACTATAAGAATCCATGGGGTGCAGCAAAAGTAGTCTTGAGAGTGAAGATAATTGCAATACAGTTTTACATTTGAAATAAACAAAAACTTAAATGGCATAATATTACACTGACAACAACTTGCAAAAGAGGAAGAAACTGTTTATAGATAGTAGAAGAAATAATGAAAATAGAGTGGAAATAAATGAAATAAAGTAAACACTATAAAAATGACCAATGAAACTTAGAGTTAGTTCCCAAGAAGATGAATGAATTGATACCTCTAGTCAGGTTAATAAAGAAAAGAAAAGGTTTTTATTCATAAACAAACAATTAGAAATGAAAGGGGAGAAATTACCACAGATGGCATAGAAATACACATGATCATAACAGACTACTATCACACCAATAAATTCAATAATCTTTGAAGTAATATCATGTTTAAAGAAATAACAAGGCTAAACGAAGAAGAAACAGAATAGCTGAATAAATCAATAATTGAAATTGAAACAACAAAAGTTGGGATTGATATCTAAACATTTGAAGATGTGCTATCATTCAACAGAGAAAACAACAAATTCAATAAAAAAATAGAGAAGAGAACTGAAAAGATAATTTTACAAAGAAGACATACAGATGGCCAAATGGCACATGAAAAAAATACACGTCATCAAAATTATCAGGAAAATGTCATAAAATGTTACAGAAACAATGACAATGGCCAATATAAGAAAGCAACCTGAAAAAGAGGAACAAAGAGGAGAACTGCAAAACCAAGTGTTGACCAGAATGTGGGGAAAAAAACAAGCCCACTAGACTGCTGGTTGAAATGAAGACTGAGCTGCCTATGGATATTTCTCAAATGATAAAGGTCTACCATATAACCCAGCAACTCCTATCTACACAAAGAATGCCAAAAACATCTATTAGAAGGGATAAAGGCACTTATATGTTCACTGCAACACTGTTAGCAATAACCAAGCTATGGAAACCATGTATGTTCCCAGGGACAGAGGTGTGGATTAGAAATGTGGTATACACAGATAACTAAATATGGTATATACAGACAATGGAATACTATTCAGCATAACAATAGATGAGTTGTGGTCATTTGTAACAACATAGATTGAATTAGAAGGGATAATATTATGCTAAATAGTTCAGAAGGAAAAAGGCAAATAAATACCATATAGTTTCATTTATATGTGGTATAAAAACAAAACGAGTAGAAGAATGAAACAAGGGTCAGAGAAAATCAAACATAAATTCTATAAATTTGACATTAGAACTGAGGCAACAAAATGGGGAGGGCAAAAATGTAGAGAGGGAGCACAATAAAAGTGGGTGATTTGTAGTGGGCAAAGTGTGGTGACAAGCATCTGGAGAAATATGTTCCTATATATATGAATTAAATATTGTTGTAATGTTACACCTTAATAATAAATTATTAAAATAGAAATGTATAATGAAATATGCAACACAGATAAACCTTGAAAACATTACACTCAATGAAAGAACTCAGTCAAATGTTTTATAATTCTGTTTATATAAAATTTCTCAAAAAAGCAAATTCATTGAGACAAAAAGCAGATTAGTCATTGCCTGGAACCAAGGAGGGAAGGAAGAAAATGGAGAATGACTCCTAATGGGTTGGGAATTTTTCTAGAGTATGATGAAGGTTTTCTATAATTGATTGTGCTGATGGTTTCAAGAACTAGTGAATTAAACACTTTTAACCGATTAAATGCCTGGAATGTGAATTGCATTTTCAATCAACCTATTTTTAAAAAGTAATAATCCCTAATTGATTCTAATACCACCAGTCCAGTATAAAAATTTCAAGAATGCTAATCTTATCTTTTAAAATTATCTTTGAAATTATCTTTGAAAGTTAAGATTAGCATTCTTGAAGTTTTTATACTGATAATTAATTTTCTTAAACAGTATAACAAAAAAAAAAATCCTCCTCACCAAAAAAAACCCAGGGAAGCACTGCTTTAGTAGGAAATTCTATCAACCTTTAAATAAAAAATTATGCTTATATTGTTCAAATTAATTTTTAAAATCCAAGAAAAAGAAATGTTTTCTAATATATTTTAGGATGATATCAATACTCTAATACTCAAACCAGATAAGACAGTACATGGGAAGAAAGAATATTGATGTAAATGTCTTCAACAAAATGTAAAGAAATTAAATTCAACAATACAGCCAACATATTATAAATGATGATCAATTGCAACTTACTCTGAATGCAAATATATTTAAATATATGTAAATAAGTCAATGTAATACATAACATAAACAAAAGTAAAGATAAAAAACATTTGTCAATAGATACTGAGAAAGCATTTGATAAGAATCAAAAACTTTATGATAAGTTTCTAAGATAGGAATAGAAGGAACCTATCTCAACAAAACAATTGCCATATGTTATCCAAGATATTATTTGACTGAAAAATTGAAAGCTTTCCCTTAGGATAGGAAATACAAACAGGATACCATAATTTAGTATTAGGTAGCTTTACTAGAACAATCAGATAGGAAAGAAAAGAAATCTAGCTTGGGGAAGAAGTTAAACTATAATTACTCTAAAAAGGTATGAAAGTGTAAGTAGAAAATACTATTAAAAATAGCAAATGGAGATAGGCGCCGGCTCCAGCCCCTGGGAGGGACCCCCTCGCCACGCGCCACCTCCGCCGCCCCTGGGAGCCACCCCCCCCCGCCACCCGCCACCCCCACCGCCCCTGGGAGCCAAGCCCCACCTCCACGTTCCTCCGGAGACCCGCCCATCTCGACGACCCTCAGGTACATAGTTGCTGAAGGTCATAGGCGCTGGCTCCAGCCCCTGGGAGGGACCCCCTCGCCACACGCCACCTCC